>JALDNG010001336.1:0-129602 GCA_024349245.1 Neodontobutis hainanensis
TAATGAAAATATAATATTAAAACAAACCGAGAATATTGTTGGAACTATTTTTATTAATTTTGACATAAAATTGATTTATCATATTTCTTACTAATAACTATTAATTTAGATGGAAAATCATTTATATTTTATTTATTATTAAACATAATTAATTTTTATTAAAAACACAAACTATCATAAAAAGTGATTTTATTACATTTAAAAAATATTATTCTGCAATATGATAAAAAATAAAATATTTTGTATTTATATATTTTCAAAAATGTTCTTTAAAATAAATATATATTCGTTGAACTATTTTCAATATAATTGAAATTAGTTGTGAAATATGTGATAATATTATATATTCACTCATCTAAATAACTGAATTACAATTTAAAGCAAAACATTCAATTATCATGTATTTATCTAAATAAATTATCAGATTCTAATAGAAGAAAAATTATCATCGTTTTTATTAATAATTTTTTTATGTTTAAACAAATGTATTAAATTGAGATGATTTATTGTCAATAATATATTCATTTTTATTAATCTTACAGATAAACCTTTTTGTCAAAATTAAAGAACTAAATAATTATTTACATATCAAAAAAATTACTCGAATATCATCTAAAAAACTGTGTTTATTCTTAAATGTTTTTATAATATAATAAATTGTTATTTTGAATCAGAAATATATTGTTATTCATGATAGATTTTTAGAATATTACAGTTTTTTAATCGATCAAAATTTTTAAAATATAAATTTGACGTAAAATTAATCATTAATGAATTATAAAGGTTAAATTACATCGAGGGAATATATTAATTGTAGTTATTCTATGTATTTTTCTCTTCTTACAATAAAAATGCCATGTTAATCGTATGAGCTGAAATCATATAAAAATATGACAAAATTATTTTTTTAATTTACATAATATACATTGATTAAACATTATGTGTCATTTTATTGAGGATTATAAGTTTTTGAGATTTAATCAAATATATTTTTCACATTTTACTAAATGTTCATTTAAAAATAGTTATTATAGAAGATTATAAAAAATAAGTAAAAGTTACATTATAAACAAATTGTTTATAATTTATTAAATAAAATTATTTGATTGATTTATGAAATAATCATATTTTATGATAATTAGTTGATAATTACTTGATAATTATTCGTTTTAGACAATGTTAATCAACTTTTTTTGAAATTCTTAACAATAAAATTTTAGAAATATATTTTCTAATTTTTTTGACTTAAAAGTTTATTTAATATGTTTAAAGAATATCAAAATGAAAACATTTGAAATATTTAAGAGTGAAAAATCAATTATATTAAATATTAATAAAAATTTTATGAAGGTATTTATAAATTTTATTAATTTTCTATTATAATAAATATTTAATAAATATTAATTATAAATCAATACTAAAATGATTTTCATTCAAAAATGTTATTTATTTTTAAAATGTAGCTATAATAAGTAAATAAAATAACTTATAGTCAATAGGAAATAAACAGCTTTTATTTATTTCTCATTGTCTAAATATTCAATTTTCTAATTAACTTTAATAACAAGATTTTAAAACGCTGCTTTACAACTTATTATTGAGATAAATATCCGAATTATAATAAATTTTTTTATTTTTGTTACTAACAAATTTATTATAACTATTAATATTTAGTCAAAATAAAAAGTAAAACATCTCAGATATTTATAATATACATGATATAAGAACATATTTATCAAATGTTATCTTTTAAATAAGTTATAAATTAGATTTCACATTTATAAATTTACATTATAAATAAATATCAAAATTATAATTTTTTAAAAAATAATGTTATAACAGATATTTAAAAACCGTAAAATTTCACGATGTTCAAAAATATTGATTTTGAAATTATTTAATAAATCATTGTTATTTTCGTTAAAACACCAATTATTATTTAACGAGATTAATTTTATTAACAAATATATTTTATTTTATAAATATAGAATATGATTAGATATATACATTTTTTTGTAAAAATCGAATTTACATATACTAATTTTATTATTCATTCACATATTAATCATTAAATAATTTACATAAATATATAATATTTATTTATATGATAATATATTCTTCCAATAATTAATATCCATAATAAATTTTCCATATTCATGTTATTATAAATCCGTTTCGGATAAACCCGCTTCATTTATGTATGATTTAATTGATCGATAATTGTATTTGAATATATATTAAATCATTAATAGTTTTGAAATTTGTAAAAAAAATTTTAAGAAAAACAAATTACATAAATTTTATCATTGATCTGATGATATTTTATGATATATTACCATTAAAAAATAGTATTTCATATACGAAAATTTGTTTTTAATAATTTAAATTAATTATATCATTGTGATGTAAATGTAATTTTAGATTTATATATGTTTAAATTATATACTTTGATTAGTTAATATTCTATCATTAATTATTTTTTTAAATTATTAATTATTTATTTATAACTTAAAACATGTTTTCAAACTGAAGATTATAAACGAAAATTCAGAGTTTTATAATTGTTAATGTAAATTAATTTTTATTTTTGAAAGTATAAAATGTATTCATTTATCAAATAAAATAAATATTATTTATCAGATATAAAAATGAAATTAAATTTGAGATTGCAAATATAAATCCATTACAGATATTTAATTAATTTCTGATAAAATATTTAAATTTTTAACACGTATTTGTCTTTGATAATTTTACATTTGTATAATACAATTTGATACTAGTTTTAAGATTTATCATTTATTGACATCTAAATCAAACCGTATTTTATATATGATACTCTTAATTTATCGATTATCATGAATTCTGTTTTAATTGATAATTTGTTACATCGATTAAAGATCAATATATGATTTTAAATATTTTTTTATAAGTAAATTAAACATAAATTATATTTTTTTGGGTGAGGAAAGTATACATCATTTATATATTGTTTCAATATGAGTAAAGATGTATCTATACCTATTTTTAGCATATATATTCTGTCAAACTAAGAGTTTTATTAACTTCTCTTATTAATATGAAAAATACAATGTGTAAATAATCCTAAATTACAAATTAAATTGTGAAATAATAAATAAATTAAAAAAAAACAATTTTAATGAGATCAGTTCTCTTATTATTTATTTTATAAAGCCAAAAATATTATTGTTCTAAATATATAAAATTTATCTTAGATTTTATTTAGAAATAATTATATTTTTTTGGTTAAACTAAGTAAACAGACGATTCACACTTATATCGTTCATAATTTTTTGTTACAATCTTTTTTATTATCTCTGTGTGGTTTCTTTAAATAAAAAAACGTTATAATTTATAATCATTATTTTTAAAGCTGAATGTTATTTGACAAAAATTTAAACTATCATAACAGTTATTTTTAAATTTAAAATACATTCTTAACAAAATAGATGGTTTATTTCTTAAAATAATTTTTAAATAATAAAATAATAATCCTCATGAACTAGTAAAGATAACTTTGTATAATTTTATCTACATGTAAATAAATTCCTTAATATTTTATTATGAGTATTTACGTATAATAGTTTATTTTAATATATAAAATTTGAAATAATAACTTCTTTATTTTAATAATGGAAATATCTCCTGGAACAGAGAAACTTCAACAATATTAATAAAATTAAATTATAAAATATTCGACTGATTAAACTCATTTTCACACATTAAAATAGAAATGTGGAGATATTTAAATATACACTTCAACTGAATTTTATAATAATATTAATTTAATTATTAAATAAAATCATATATGTAATTTCATAATAAATCTTATTGAAAATAATTTTTCAAATTTACATTCAAAAATTTATGAAATATAATATTAATTCCCTTCTATTTCATTTTAAATTTAAAAAATAAGAAAATTTAACTTTTTGATCAATAATGATGATAAATAACTCTTCAATGAGAACTTGATAATACTTTTAAAACATCTATATTTTTATTGTAACCTGAAACATATATAAATGTGAATATGATGTTTCAACTGTGATACTATGTGAATAAAAGGAATAAAAAAAGGATTTATCTTATATAACTATTCGAATTAAATATATCATCGAGTACAATTAAAAATATATCAATATACAAGTAAAATTATTTTAACATATCTGATATTTTTTAATGTTTCATAGACATAAAATATTTTTAAATGTATATAATAACATTTAAACATCTTATACATTTTAAGCTTATCAGACGTATAAAATCTAAACACATCACAGTATACGATATCTTTAATATATTTACATGTATATGATTGTTGATAATTCTATCTAGACATACAAATTTTTTGAAATCATTGACATTTATCTTTTATTCAATTAAAACTTTTAATTTTGAAAACGCATTACATTTCAAATTTTTAGAATTATGAAAAGCGAACAAAAATTAATTGTCAATATATAATATCAAAGATATTCACGAATATATTTATAAAAATAAAAATTATGATTTTTATATCTTAATATTAATAGGTCAACGTTTTAATTAATATTGAAAATTTTTACATGGCAAATAACGCATAAAATAATTTAAGTAAATTTAACTTTATATTTATTTCATATATCAAAAAATTATAAAATAGTGGTATTAGTTAACATACAAGGTTTTTTAATATTTCAAATAAGATTCAGATATGTTTGTAATCTGTACCATATATGTATACTAATTAAGAATAATACTGTTTGAAAAAAATATCATTTATATTTGCCAATGAATTGTTAAACATCTTATAGATGATTTAAGGGTTTTAAAAACAATTTATAAAATATAGTTATGAGAATATAATATCACCATCATATTTTATAACATGATATATTATTATTCACATCCTGTGAAGAATTGACCAATTTCATATGTTCTTAATATTCACTTTTAAAGAGCAATAGTATGATATTTGTCATACATTAACAATAAAAAACATACACAATGATTATTCTGAATAAAAATAATAAGTAATAATTATTGATATATAAAAGTAAAAAAAAATTTCTCCTCTTCTCAGTTTCGTTAAATTATTGACAAATTATAATTATAAATAAATATTTGATTTTTAAATTCATATTTATATCTTTTATCCTTGACTACATATATATTTATTCGTATCATTAAACATTCCATAAAAAATTAAGTGAATCATTAAATATGAAGCAAAATTCAATCTATATATAAAAATAATATAAAATTTAATTCATGATATGAAAATTGTAATTTGATTCATTATTGACAAGGTTGAGATAATATAATTAACTTAATACGTGATATATAACTGATTTAAATAATATATACATATATTATCTTAAGATATTAAAAATTTATTTAGTATAAAATTTTTTTATGAATATAAAAAAATTATATAATTGTGGTAACTTAAAGTAGGTTATATGAAATTCTTAGTTCTCTCTTATTAAAATACATTTTTTCTCAGATATTTGATATAGCTCATTAATTTAAATTTTTTATTCAAAAATTTTAATAATAAGTGATCAATTAGAATTAAGCTGAAAATTTTGTTTTATCTATTTAAAAATAAGGTAAGAATGTTTGCTTATTTATCACGTAAAGTTTCATCATAATAATTTATAATGAAATAATAATAAGATGTTTAACAACTTAATAATAAAAGTAAAGGAAATCTTTGTTAAATATACATTCTATAATTAATGAGTACTTTAAACTTTATATATGATGAATTGTGTTATCATAATATTCAAAGATCGTAGATTTTTTCATTAATTATATTATATATCTATTAAATATGTTCAAGAAACCAAAAACAACAGATAAAATGGGCTTCGTCTTAAAAAATCATATATAATTATAATGAATTAATAAATTTTTAAAATTCATCAATCTTAATATGTATGATAAAAAATTAGTTTATTTAAATTATTTTACAAAATGACCTGATTATATTTCAATTATTTTTTAAAATATATAATGAGGAAAAAACAAAATATCTATTAAAGGTAAGATAATTTATATTATTATAATTTTCTAAAGAATAATAACATTTTATCATTTCATGAATATATTTAAAATGACAATTTTTAAAATAGATTTAATCATATAAAAGTTATTTGAAATGTTATAGTTAAATAAAATATCTTGATAACATATATTAAATAAAAAGAAATTTATTATATTGAGATAAAAATTGTATCTACGATTTAAATGTTAATTTTGATTTAAAATGATATTCATGTTTTAATAAAATAAAGTAACTTTTTATAATTGTGAATTTAATTTTGTTTTATTTAAATATTATTTTTATAATTAGTTAGCTAAAGCAACGAGATAGTCTGAGTCTTCTCTCCCGGATAGGCCGCAGTGAAGCACATTCTAGAATGTTCCATTTGATGATTATCTCACAATTTCTTTAATTTTCTAAATTGATTTCTATTTATCTCTATTACACACATGATGATTACATTTTTTTACATTTAAAATAAAAAAAATAGGAAATCAATTAATCTTTAAAAATAATTTGATAAACCAGATCAATATTTTTTATTTTTAAATTTCTTAGTCTAAATTGAAATTATTTCAAAAACCACACGTCTAAAAGATAATAAAGATAAAATCCTTCTTCTTTAATTGTGTTTTAAAATTTTTCGCTTTCATGGATGATATCATATTATTTTTGAATTAAATTTTTTTTACCAAGACGTGATACATTGAAGAATTATATTATTACTCAATATTACATTTAAAAATAACTCTAATTTTTCCAAAAAAATATATACATTGAATTTATTTATAAAAGAAATAATTATTATTAAAAACAAAAATTGAACTTAAGATAAATGGAAGCAATGCAATTGATGAAAATTTTATGAAATAAATAGAATTTTCAATATATAATCGTCAATCCTAGAACAAAAAATTTTTATACATTACTATTTAGTATTTAAATAATTATAAAAAAATAAAGAATAAAATATTTAGTATAAAAAATATTAAATAATTAATTTTTTATAATTGATGATTTATATTTTTATCCTTTATTTGTTGACGGAAGTTATATTTCACATATATAAGTCGAATATAAAGTAAAAATAGAAATATAGCTTCATATATAGTTGAATTGAAAACACCTTCAATATTCAAACGTTAGATACTTTGATATAATATCTAAATGATAATTTATAATTTAAAGAATTTTTAATAAAAATATTATTGTTGTAAATAAATAAAAAAATTTTTTAATAATAGAAATTTTGAAAAGATATATATCGTAATATATATTGATACAGTCAAAAGATTTCATATAAATAGAAAATTTAATTTTAAATTTTTGAATATTAGCTCTGAAAATCGTATTTTGATGTCAAATAGGAAATTCTTAAAATGGATTCAAAGGATATTATTTATTATTTGATATATTTAATTAAGTTTTCAAGCATAAATATATTGAAAGATATGATGAACGAAACATAAATTTTTAGATTATTTAAAAAATTTTTAAATGCAATTTTCCAAAATAATTAAAGTATTTTTTGATAATAAAAATCATTAAAATTAGAAACTAAAAAATATTAACTGAATTCAAATTGATTTCAATCTTACTTAATATAAATCTTGATATATCAGCATTTATAATATGTATTTTAAATATATAAATTTAATTTAGTCTTAAATTTGAATAATTTATAACAAAAATCACAAATAAACTATTATATATCTTAATAATAATGATGATATAAAAGCTTGGTAAAATCGAAAAATGATGGTACAACCAAATTTCACAGATAATGAAAAGATATCTTTAAAACTTTAAAAACATCAATTATTTATCTATTTTTTTGTAAAACTAAATCAAATAAATTACATAAGTGAAATAAATTTAAATTTAACCCATTTTATATCAGAAAATAAAAATCTTTTAATTTAATGAATGTTACTGACTTTTTATTTCATAATAAAATGAACCTAAAGCGAATTTATTTTGAAAACCTCATATTATTACTTATTAAATTATAATTACTGTTATTAAATGAATCACAAATTAAAAGTGAAGAAATAAAAAAGTAACTTATACCTAAATATATTATTTAATGAATAAAAATATTTGGAAATAATAAAATGAATATAATTATATATTTAATCATTTTTATAGTTTAAAATGATAAGAATTTATAATAAAAAATAATTATCATGACATAGCAAAAAACGAAAATTATTTTTGTAAATATTTATTTACTTTTAAATTTTGATTATTTAGGAAAACATATTTAAAATTATGATAAATTTCATCAAACAGAAAAAGAATTGGCAGATTAAATGATTCAACAACCCAAATCAAACTTTAATAAGATATCTTAAGTGTTATGTAAATTATACTCAAATGAACATTTCATAATTGTCAATACATTAGTTCATTAATTTGAACATATTTTTGTAGTATGCATATCGTCATTTATATCCAAAAAACTAATAATATATCTTAAAAATATTTGCTTAGAAACCACGAAAGATGATTTTTATGCACCTTAATTTATCTGAATATAAAAAATTAACTTAGAATTTTAACTATTTTTTTAATATATTTAAATTTTTTTCAATTTATATACATATTAATGTATTATTTATCTATAAATAAGTAAATATAACTCCATCTAATCATCATTTTTTTTTAAATATTAACCGTATTTAGACATCACAAATTTTATATCATTTTATTTCATTTAATTAGTTTTTAACTTATCAATAATTAAAAGAAAAAATATTATTTAAATGTAATTTTTTATTCACCACAAATGATAATTTTTATATATTTTCTTATCTATCATTCAACATACTCAATTTTATAGTTGAATATAAAAATTTTTAATTTCATATTAAGATTCAAACATTAATTATATATTATATAATTGGTTTATTACATCAAAATATTAAATATTTTGATTTATAATGTATGTCCAAACTAAAAACAAAATTTATATTTTAATATCTCAAATGATAAATTATATGTAATATAAATACATATAACAATGATTCGTGATATTTTGAGGAATAAAAGATGACATATTTAAGATGGTAGCTGTAATAACAAAAAATATTTTAAAAATTGAATATCTTGAAAATCAGTGAGATTTAATAAATAAATTTATAATGGTTTTCTGTAAATTTAAAAAAAAGGAAAATATGTTTTTTTAATCTATAAAATAAACATTTGTATAATATGAATAGTTTATGAATATATTATAAATAAAGTTACCCAAGAAAAATATTCCTTAAAATATATATTCCTTACTGAATTTATATTTTAGTTATTTATTTCAAATTTTAACTATTTTTAAAATTTTATTACAATTATATAAAATTATTTCACATGAACAATCTATATAACGTTATAATACTTAAATCTTTTGGGTGTAATGAATTATATCTATAATTAAGTGTCAGGATATTTTTGATTACTTTTCAAATCTTAAAATGTAGTGATGAATTAAAAGAACATGAAAATTTAAATTAGTATGATTGTATAAAAAATAAACATATATTTATTATTGATATGAAAAAAATTTTAATTATTTATGGGTCTTTTAATATAATCTGATTTATAAAAAATTTTTTTATCTTTGGTCATAGAAAACAACGTTTTTATGCTCTTTGCAGATTTTTGTTAAAAAAGATATAAATTACATTATTAGTTACTGAATCTTAAATTATGACATTAAAAATAATGTTTATATGTTAAAAGTTATTTACGTTGCTTTTATTTGAATTTATATTAAGAATAGATTTAATAAAAAGGAACAGTCAACATATATGAGTTATACCATGTTTCCTGTATATTATTCAGAGAATAAAAGTTCATAAAAAGATTAACAGCAATGTTTGAATAAAAAATAAAACTGTTGTTAAATTACTGTTTTTGTAATATCAAAAAAAATTACTGTTCTAATTTTTCACAATGTGTTAGAATCAATATATATAGAGAGCTTTTGGAATGTTTTTTCATTATCAGATCGATTATAGAGATTCTATGAAAAGCATCACATCATAAATGATAATAATATCAATTAAAAAAAATGTTTATCATAAATAAATATAAAAAAATAAATATAAAATATAAAATGAAAAATAAAAATATTATATTTTCTGAATTTTTAATGTGTATATTTTCTGATTTTAAATCAAAAGATATTGAATACTAAATAAAAAAAGCATTCTAAAAAAATTATATTTTTTTTACATTAAAAATCTTTCTAATGTAATAAATTTTGAGATCTTTATATGTGAATATTTATCATTATATTGTCAGATTCATAATTAAGAATAAAAGTAAACCCGGGATAAATTAAAAAAATATCCTCTCTCATGTTACAAGAATGATTTTAATCATTATCGCGAGAAAACATGATAAAATTCAAATAATATTATGTGATTATTTATTTTTAAGTATCTGATAGTCATTTTATCTGATTGAATTTATTAAATTCATATGATAAAATTTAATGAATATTCATTTTAATATACTTTTACTACATGTATAAATAATCAAATAAATTTTAGATTTATCATTTTTTTCATGATAAAATAAACAGATGAACAAAATTAATTTAATGTTATGAATACTGTTTGATATTTTCTCATTAAAGCGTTGATAACTAAACATATTTTTAACTCATTTTATATTATGCTAATCTATTCTAGTTTTTTAAAACATATAATCGTTCAATATTGATAAATTTAATATTAAAAATAATAAACACCTTTTAATTATATATCAACACAACAGATCATTCTTAATAACATGTATTCAAAAATTTTATAAGAATAATACTCTTATTTGAGAAATGATAATTGAAGAGAGATATCAATATTATGATAAATTTCATTTAACTTTAAATTTTGAATGTATTTTTTAAATATAATGATGATATTTTAAAATAATATCAAAATATATACGTATAAAATCGACTAATTTATTTTTTTCATTGTAATTATATTTAAAATAAAGATAAACTTTAAATTAAGCGTTATTTTTTTCTTAGATAGTAAGTAACAGCTCTTTAAAAATTAAATAATAATACTTAAATATATTATCAAAAACCATTTTTAATAAATTATTTCCACAATTAAAGATTCAATAACTATTTTTAACAAGATTAATGTTTGATTATTGATTTAGGAAATTAATCTTTAACATGAATCAATTTATTTATCAATCATGAATACTTTTTTAAATTTTGTCTAATATTAGCATATAATAATATTATATAATGTAATTTATTGACACTTATTATGAAAATTTTATAATTTTAATGATTTTAACATTTAAGATGATTTAAATTTAGATGCTTAAACCTGATAGAAATTTTCTTATTTTAAAAAAACGATTCTGATAATATGTATTTATGATAAGCTGTATAATTTTATAGGGTTTCTAATTAAAAAAACAGTTATTCACAGTCTCTTCATATTTTAAAAGTATGATAACTGATAATAAAATAATTATAATAAAATTAATAATGCAGTGAATTATTTAGATTACAAGATATGTTTCAAAAAAGAGATTGAGCAGATTAAAAATCGAGAAGTGAATTTATTCAAAGTTTTCAGATATATGGAAATTATATAAAAATCAAAATTTTTACAAGATAGAATGAAATGTAAAATGAGATTTGAAGAAAACTCAATATATACAATTAAATCTATTTCGTATACATTTTGAATATCTGTGTTCAAATATATTTATAATTCTCTGTCATATTTTCTATATTACTTAAAAACGTATTCTGAAAACTTAACACGAATATAATTAAATTTTATTTTTATTTAAACTATGAGTGTTATCACTGTTTTCAGAGTTTAATTACTTTGAAAATACCTATGATTTCATATTTGATATAAACAAATGCATTCAAATGTGAATTATATGCTACGGTGATATCTGATGATAAATTAAATAATTTATAAAATGTATTTTATCTCTTGTATTTTTAATTAAAATAAAATAATTTGGAAATAGATCAAAGATATTACCTACATTTTATCCAAAATTCATAAAATTAACTTTTAATAATTTTTTTATTTATATATTGACAAATAAATAAAAAGAAGAACGTTTTTCTTTGAAATATCAAGAGAATATTTGGCTGAAATTTTAATAATCAAATTTTGATAAAATATTAGAGCAGAAATATTATATAATTGAATATCATTTAAAAACAATAAATTTAATAATATAAAAATTGATGTTTCCGTATTTTGGAACATTATTCCTTCATCTTATTTGTTAATTTAATTAACATATATGTCGACTATTTAACTAAGATTGATTTTTTTCACTATAAACAATGTCGAAAATGTATTTATTGATTTTTGAGATCTTGAGAAAGAAAAAATATATTTAAATTCATACAAAAAATATTTAACTTTATCTTTTAATTTCATTTTATAAATATTGTATTTGAACAGAATAGAGTTAAGCTAATTGAAAAATTAAATCATATTCATAAGTATAAAAGTATAGATTGTATTTTATGTTTTATCTAGAACACTAATTAAATCTATTACATATGATAATTATTTAAAATATATTGATAAATTTTGTATTTTATTTATTTTTACAAAAATTAAATTCTATTCTAAAAATAAATTAATCTATAAAGTTAAATTAAAAATACAATCATTTAAAATTTTATTAATACCTATCATATACTATTTTCAGTTTTATCATCTCTAAATTTTTTATTGATAGAAATAGTGAATTTTATAAGTATTTTCTTAAACCGACAACATGTTTATAATATTACGATTTTAAGAATAATATTACGCAGATGTACCATACATATTTTTTATATTAAAATAAAATGATATTTTATGAATTTTTTTGAATGCGTTATGAAAAAAAAAAAAAATTTATATTTGAAAAGATCATTTTAATTTATTTTTGTATGACAGAAACAAAATTGATGGAATATTAAAAATATTTTCAATGAAAATTATGCAGATTTAGCATATCTGTGTTCCAAAATGAGGTATAAAATAAAAAATATAGTTAATCGTTGATATTTATATAAAATATATTAATATTTGACAGTTTTCATTTATTTTGTTTTTTAAAATCTCATTTTTAATACATTTCATAGAATTATATTCTAAACTTGTAAATAATTTTGATAAATTAATAAATTTTTGAATAATATAATTTGCTGAAATATAATTTTGATTGAAACAACTTTAAAGAAATGAAAATGTAAAAAATGACTATTCTATTATGTATGAATTATTATTGTTTTAAAATATTAAGATATTTAATATCCCCAACAATTACTATTTAGAAATAAAATCATTATTATGATTTTATATTTACATCTATATATTTATAAATTAAATTATAATCAAAACAATTGAATAAAACATATAATTGGAAATTCTATATAAAGATATATATAATATCAAGAAAACCTTTTGAAAAAATTCATCATCGTTCTTAGATTCTTAAAAAAATATTGAAAACTTCAATTAAATAAAATAATTTAATATGCGTAATATAGAGGAAGATTATATTGTAATAGTAGCATAACATGTATGATTTAAATACATTCAAAAATATGTTTTATGTAATTGAAAAAATATATATTTTTTTCATCTAGTTATTTTTTCCTTTTTCATAATTATTTGATATAATAAAATATTACTTTTTACTTTACTCATTAAGTATTATTTGAAAATATGCATCGATAAATTGCAAAATTCAAAGAAGACGAATAAAATAATTAACAAAAAATTAATTCATTAAACAAGATCAGTTATTTAAAATCATTATTATATTTTATCAGAGTAATATTGGTTGAATTCTTCACATAATTGAAAAATGTTTTACCTCATTAAATAATTGAAAAAGAATGTTTATATAACGAGTTTTATTATGTTAAAATATATTTAATATCCTTAAAAATATACAATATTTAAATAAAACTAACAATGATATTTATTTATTTAAATGAATATTTATGTATTCTAGATTTGTTTAACACTCTAGACATACACATATAAAAAATATTTTACTGTATCCTAAAATGTATGTAAAATTAATTTATTAAAACTAAAGATTTAAATTAAGATGTTGAATCAAAATATTTTTGTTAATTCATGTTAATTTCTATTATATGTTCAACAAGAGATAAAACTTATACTCGTTTATAAATCTAAAGTTAAAAACATCGTATGATGAATAAATACAAAAATATATTGAAATAAAGAAAAATTTTAGAAATTATCTTATATGATCATTCCATGGTAAGAGAATGTTTAAATTTTAAATAATATACAACATAATTTTTTTTTATTAAATTTCATTTTTTTAAGGATATCATGAATAAAGTGAGTATTTATAATTCTAATATGATAAATCTCAATAAATAAATTCATTTTTCTTTCGATAACCAGGAAACGATTTTGCATTTATAAATATAAAATATGTATTGAATATATATAATGTTGAAATTTTTCATCGATTTAATTTTGAAGAAATTTGAATTATTTCATCATACTATTTGAAAATATTTAGGCTTTAAATAACGATCTAAATTAGAGAAATAATTATCTAGAATATACTGTCCATATTTAATTTTATACTCAAAATGATTCACTAAAATATCTATTATATTATTTATAATATACATTAGTTTATGAATATTTAACATACTCATATTTTATAATTGCTTTTCAAATTTTAATATTTAATAATAAATTTAATATCTACAATTTTTAATGAATAAATCATTTTGATTAACAAATTTACTTAGCCCAACAAGATGTCTTAATTTAAAATTTATTTTATCCATAGCTTTAAATTTGAAATTTAAAAATAATATCTTCGAATTAAAAATATCTTATTCTCATTAAGATTTTAATGAGTATATAAAAATTAAAAATCTAACTGTTCAAATTATATATTTCATATTTTTAAATAAAAATTAAATTCACAATAGTTATTTATTAAGGAATGAATAATTGCATTCCAACAATTCATTATATTTAGTTTATGTTTCTTAATTTTTAGCTTATTTACCATTAAAATCTTTTATGATAATGAATAAATGTAATTTGATACTTTTATATGAAATAATAAGAGATTAAAATCGAATTTATTTTGTTACAATTTGAATGTTATTACAAATTTAAAACAGATTTTGTTCATATTTATATTGTGTATATAAAATTTATAATTTTTGAATTTCTCAATGTATTTATTTCAATAATATAAAGATAAATTTTGAAAATTATAAAACCGTGAAAATATGTTTCTGTATATGATCAAATTAAAATTTTTAATAAATATTTTGTTACCAATAACTATTTAATAGTTTGAATTTTCATAACATTATTCTCTCTTCGAAATTATTAAAATAATTTTTTTTAAACCAATATAAATATTTTGATATATAGTAGATTATATGTTAGAATTAAATTCATATTTTAAGCTTTTTCAACGAACAAAATTTACCTTGGACACAAAATTATAATACACAAAAGATAAAAGAAAAATTTTTTATTATATAATTTATATTATCAATGATATATATGTAAAAATCCATATATCGTGATTTTTACTATTTTTATCATTTGACAATTTTAAAATATTCAAATACAAAGATAAAAGTTGGATTTATAAAAATAATATATTTTCTTTCTTATATCAAATAAAATTAATCTTCATATTGGCAATGACAAATACATTAAAAATAAAAACATAATGATAATTAAATAAAGTTAAAAAGTTACAAAATATTTTTTTGTATATAAAATTTAAACCTGATCATAGTTATTAAATTATTTGAATATAATTTGTTATTTAAATTAAAAAAAAGAGTATATTAATCATAAACAAATAAATTTATTATTTTAACATTCTTCTATTACGTAAATGTTTTTTTCTGAAATATACAATGCAGATATATATCTGTTATTAAAATTTGAAAATAATAATATATAATTTATAATATTTAAGGTATGTTTACTAATTTTTTAGTGGTTAAAATTGTTTGAATTACTTCGTCGTCTGAATTGCTCTAATTTATTCTATATTTATGAATCATAGTTTTCTTATGTGTTTAGTTTGTGAAAGTAATTTTCACTTTTTAATGATTTTATATTTATTTATATATTATCATTTAAATAATCAAATAACATTGGAAATTAAATGATAATTTTGTGGATAAAATATTTTTTTATATTCAAGATATAACGATAAAGAAATAATCGAGTCTTTAAAACATAAAAATATTTGTATCATGAATTATCTTCATATCAACTAATAACTTTGTAGCAACGAGGAAAAAAATTTTTTATGTCTAATCATTTATTGCCATTTTTCAACATAATTTTAATAAAAAAGATGAATATTAATAATATAGTACAAATTTTTAAAAAATTAATTTTATATAATGAAATTTTCATTCTTTGATTACCTCTATTTTTTAACTTTTTATTTGTAAAATAATTATTTTTAAAGAAAATTTCATTTTCAAAAAAAATTGTGAATAAATTGATGGGTGACAAAAAATTCAAAATTAATAAAATATTATTACATTGTGCTTATCAAATGATTGATCATTACATATTAATAGAAGCCTGTTTTAAATTCAAGTAATTTATAAAGGTAGGTTATAACTTATATAAGGCACGAAAAAGTAATTATTATAAATGAATTTTGATGAGAATATAAAACCATTAACACTTCCATGTAATGTTTTTTTATGTTATATTAGATGATTTTTATTAACCATAAATATAATTTCCAAATATACAATAAATTTTATGTAATTTTTTTAAACGTCCACAAATCAAAGAAATATTTTAATATTTTAAAATTATAATCATATAAATTTAAGACTTTTCAAAATAAAAAAATATATTTAATAAATAATATAATTATTCTAAATTATATTAATGATTCATAATTTAAACATTAAATTTCAATTTATTGAAAAAATATTATGAAATGGCTTCCACATAAATCCTATTCCTGTTAAATAGTATGACCATTTTAATATGTTTAAAATACTGATTAGAATAAAATATTTAAAGAAATTCTTCAATATCAACTCTTGTTAAAATTCCTAAGAAAATAAATAAACTGTTTAAGCATATTTTATTGAATATCATATACAAATATGAAAATAATTAACTTATTTTCATATTTTTATTGTAAATTAGAAAATATTTATAACAATTTTATTCTATTTTTAGATTCATAATTAGGTAACTACCTAATAATTTGTATACTACATTAGAATCAAAACATTTAAAAAATATAAATCTTTTATTCATTTTTTTGAGAATGTCCATATGATATTATAATGAAAATAATCATAAAATATGTAATGAAATATATCAAAAAATATCATTATTCATTTTAATATTTATAATTTATATAAATATATAATTACAAACAGAAAATGTAGATAAGATTTGTGTTATATAATCTATTAATATTTCTAAAAATATTCTTCATCCTGATTTTTTTAATTCAAAATCTATATTCTCTATATATGAGCTGCTTGAGAATCAAATATTTTTTAAACTGTAAGATGTAAATATATTAATAAAAGAAAAACAGATAAACATTTTTTCATATAATATTTAAAAAATAATAAATATAATTTGATGTTATTCCAAAATATAAGTTTTATAATGACATAAAAATCTGATTAAAATCAAATAGAATGATAATAACTTTTATGAAAAATACAAAAACAACTAACCATAAAAAAATAAAGTGAAAACAGTTCATTAATAAATATGAAGAGAAATTTTAATTAAATTATTTTTATCGTTACAAGTAATTAGATTTTATAAAAAATAAAATTAAATAATACATACAAAGAGATAAATATTATAAAAATAAATATATTTGTAAAAACATCGATGACCCTCAAAAGTCGATTTATTGTGAAAATAAATAAACAAAATAATTTTTTATTACAAATATCTGATATAAATAAGAATATAAGAATGAATTAACGAGTATATTTCTAAAACAAAAAGTCAAATTCATATGAATTAATTTAAATAGCCTTATCTACATTTAAATTATGTTACGTTTTTATTTAAAATTAATTAAAATAATATAATTTGTGAATTTTAAAATCTATGTTTTTCTAATTATATTAATCGATCAAATTAATTTATGGTGTTCATTTCATACATTACTCTGCAAATAATATTTATAATAAAACCACACAAAGCTAATCCAAATAAACTATACTGTGAAAACAATAATTTTTCATGAAGTAAAAAGAAAGAAAAAATTATTCCAAAAATTGTTCGAATGGGATATATGCATTCTTCGATACTTCGCGGTAATATTAGATTTATGTAATAAGGAACTAAGTACGTAATAAATACATTCACAATACACAATATAAATATGTGAATCCAAAATTTATAAGTTGATAGATGATAAACGAGTCCATTTTTATTTAAAATTATTGTAGCTATTACTATAATAAATGAAATCGGAATTGAAAGTATTAAACTTAAAGTTAAACATGATAAAGGTTTTTTGAATAATAATGAATCAGGATTATTTTTGATAAGATTAATCTAAATTTAGTTAGATAAATTTTTGAAAAGTAAATTGTATTTATCAAATTATAAGTTATAAAAATCTTATTAATTGCATTTTGACAATAAATAATACCTCAATACTTTTAAGGGTTGGATAAGCTAATAAAAAAAATATAGATATGCATATATATGATACCGATTCCCTTAAATTTAAATGTGATTTTTTTATTATATTTGTATCAATTATATAAGTAATTAATAATGGTATATATGCAACTGTTAGACCAATAAACATAACAATAGCGTTCACGTTGATTCCTTTTGATAATTTAACAGTCTCTATAACGTATGAGCCGACTGTACATCCAATTTGAGTAAGTTGATTGTAAATTATTGCATAATAAATATATAATTTGGTTGTAAATAAATAAAATATGAGTGAATTGTAGATATATTCACTAATACCGAAAAGAAAATAAAAGATAATTAAACTAATTTAAATTCTTTGAAATACTGAAATGAAATTTGTGATATCTTTAATCCTTCCAAAAAGTATGCCGTCAAAAACAACACAGAAGCACAGATAGTATTGCTGATGAAAATTATTGTGTAAATTGAATCAAAATGAGTTATCGGATACTTTTTGATAAACAATGCAAATAAACACATACAAATATGGGTAAATATCAACAATATAATAGAAAATACTATTATCAATTCAATTACATACTATAATGTATGATTCTGAAAAATATTTTATCTCTGGATGATTGATCAATGTTAATCACATTGATATGATCAACCTGTTCATTTTGATGTGAAAATTCCACTGAATCATTGTCCATTATTTATTTTAATATATTTGGCAAGAATAATCTAAAAATACAAATCGTAATTTAATCAGATTAAGACTTTATTATTACTATTAAAAATAACGTTTCATTGATATCATTATTTCAAAATAGACGACTGTTATCATTTATCAGATGTTTATTATTCTTACAAAAATTAATTTGATTAAAATATAATAAATATCAGTTTATATTTTTATCAAATCTTATTTTTAAAAATATTAAATTATATGTAGATTTATATTTAATTTTTGTTAAATATTGTAATCTGAAATGACTTAATTGTAAATAATTAATACATTGAGTATTATGAACTTAAGTCTTTCATTTTACATTTCCAAATGTTGAGGTAATACTATATGATAATAGATTGATAACCACATATATTTTGAATTTTATTTTAAAGATATAAATGTATATTTTTAAAAGACATCTTTTTATAAAACACGTGAAGATGAAATATTCACATATTCTCCATAAAAATGTTATTTTAAATGGTTTATAAATAGTATTACATTTTATAATATAAAGTGTTCAAATAAAGATTAACCTAAATCTTAAGTATCGATTGTTTTAAGACAAAACATGATTTTAACACAAGTTCATAAAATATACTTTGATATTTTTATTTATTAAAAATGTGGACAAGAAAATAAATTTTTTTCATTCTTAAAATGAATACACTGTTTCATATAAATTAATCATTTAAAACTTAGTTTTATGTTATGGTATATTTTAAAAATTAGTATCAGAGTAGAAATAGCAGATTAATCGAGAAACATATTTTAGTCCTTACTAAGATTAATATCATTTTTTTATCTTATAAAACCATGATCAAATTTATTAAATCATTTTGTGTTTTAATTATACTTTTTTTCAATTAGATAAAAAAATATTTTACAAAAGTTTTACAAAATAACTTATATTTATATTTGTTTATATACATAAAATTATGATATACAAACAATATTTTTGATATTTATATCATAATACTACATCTTAATAGATCGTATTACATAAATATAATAACTATTTTTAAAAAACTTATGTGAATAATATATGAACACATCAATCTTACATCCTAAATTAAAATCAGAAAAAATAGGAATTTTACTAAATAAATAAATTTTAATATTATAACATAGTATAGCTCAAATTTAAATTTACATACATGAAATTAGGGTTAAAATTCTTTTTAAAACTATTTTTGTGTTTTTACAATCCTCAAGCTAAAATGTATATCTCTTAAAATTCTCATGTTCTTTTTAATTTTCTATATTATAATAAACATGTTAATAACTATATTAAATTTCAATAAAACATTACAAAGAGTTATTTTAAGAATAATAATCTATTTAGAGTTTAACTCCTAAAGTATATTTTTATTATTTTCAAGATAACTAAAAAACTGTTTTTTTGAACAAAATGTACTCATTGTTAGATTATAACAAGAATAAGAAGTGATTCGTATGATATATAACGGAAAAGGATATCAAAATAGTGCAAAAAAACAAACAGGCTTAAAAGTATCGTTTTATGATCTTAAAAATATCAAAATATCAAATACCAATGTTTATATGAAATATTTTCAATATATCTAAACTGTAAATATTTTCTATTAGTCAAATATAGAAGATAATATTTTGAGAATATTTTAAATTTTTTTAAATTAACGCGTGTCTTGTGGTAAAATGGTTAATAAATAGTTTTTAATGTAATTTTTATTTATATTTGAATCAACTTTTCAAAAATATTAAAGTTCTACATTTTGAGCGAAGAGTGTATATATTAGAGTGAAATACGCTTCGAAGATATTTTATCTGAAACTCACAGGTTATACACTCTGGTGAATATTTTTGTTTAAAAAATTAAAATTTAAACTAATTATATAAATTTTATGATCATATCAAAATAATTAAAAATCGAATTTTATTTGTATAAACCATGGAAATTTAACGCCCATGTAAAATAGAGCTTTAAAATAAAAATACGACATTAAAATGTTATAAGTTTATTATATTTTAAGAATAAAACTATATAAACTGAATTTAATTGTATCTTTGTTTAAATTTTTGAAGATATATTGTGAGATACTCTAATTTTATTCATCTAAATAAATTCTAATTTTGATTTTCATGTTATATAAATCGAGTAGAGAATTAATTTTTGTCATTTAAATATGTTATTAGAATTTTAAATTATTCAAGAAAATTTAGAAATAATTATACAAAACAAACTAAAAATTCAAATAGTTAAATAGATAAATATCTCATAAATTTTAAATACAATTTAATATAATATCATCTGTTTGAAATATTTTTCAAAATTAAATCTTTCAAATCATGACATATTTATCTCAGAAATTTAAATTTTAGGAATATTTTCAATGATCTGAAGATGTGATTTATAATAGAAAAAATATATTTCTAAAATTGATTATAATCAAATAATTATGACTTCTATACATTAAAAATTTATCAGATGCAAAATAAAAGCTCATTTTAAATATAACATTCTAAAAATAAATATCATTTAAATATCTACAATAATAAATTTTGTGAAAATCTTATGTCATTCTATAAATAGTAAATACTATCATGTTTTATATTTCTATTTTTGGCTTTTTTGGATTTAAGAGCATTGCCATATTTAATTGTATAACATATATTCCTTAAAAGTTTTATCATTTTTGATTGAATGTATTTTATGTGTAACTTTTCTTATCTATGAATATATCTATCATAATTATTTAAATAAACCACTTTTATACGTAATTATTTTTTAAACATTTAAATATTACCTGTTATGCTAATTTTATGAATTTTCAAAGCTTTAAAATTTTTTCTTTTACTATTTATATATATCATCGATATTCTTATTTGAACGATACAGCCTTTTTAACTTGGTTTAATTTTATTTTTATGTGTTCAAACGTCATTAAAAATTAGGGAATAAAAAATATTCAAATAATTTGATTTATATTTAAACGTAGAAATGAAGCGTATTCTTATTTTTATTTGCTTTAATAATCTAATATAAAAAAAGATATTTTTAATATTTTGAAAATTACATCACAGCTAATAATAATGAATTATTTTTACCAAAAATGCACTCTATTGATTATTTAAGCTGAAATTATAGCATTAAAAATGGTTTTATGATCATAATATAATTGCAAAAATATCAAAATGATTGAAAAGTATTTTTAGTTAAATGAATAATAATTTTAATTTTTATCTCACATATTTGGTGTCTAGGATATGTTTAAAATATAAAATAATTTGATTTTTTTGGAAAATTTATGATTTAATTTTCTTCATTTATAATATGATCAAAAGGATTGTACATATTTGGATTTTTTTTATTTTGATTCTTTAAAGAAGAAATATTTTTAAATAAATTAATTAAAATGCTAACAATTTATTATCTATCAGAATAAATACAAAAATTTGAATAAATAATTTTTAATTGATATTTGACATATTTTTGAAGATTCATAAAATTGATAAAATTTAATTGATTAAAATTATGTTAACGTATTTTCATTTTAAAATAAAACAAAATTATTTTCCGAATTCAGAAATTACGTTTTATTTTAAATAATAAATAATTTTATTTTAATTAAATTACAAAAAATGGTTTCATACAATATATTCTGTTTTTAAACTATGTTTTAATAAAGAGTTAAATGATGTGTAATTAAATTTCTTCTATTAATTACATCTTTATAAATATTCTTGTGGGGAACCATTAAACAGTTAGAATCATCTATGAAAATTATAAATTTAATAATGATAAAATTTTAATATCTTGAATTTTATGATATTTGGGTTGATTAATAAAAATGATATATTGAAAATTCTTTTTATTTTTATTGAAATTATCAACATAATTTTTTTAATATATGCAAAACTCAGAAACTAAATAATATATCGAATAAAAAAATAATATATTGACATATTAAAAGTATCTTTATATCATACTAGAAATTATAAATAAAGACTTAAGGTATAATTTTTCAAAGTATTTCTTCACAATGTTTTAAATCAAAATAATGTCATTTTGAATTCTCTAAAATTTATCAAATATGTTACATATATCGATTTAGTTTGAATTTAAAATCATATATATTAATCCATGTGAATAATGTCAATAATAAATTCGGAGATCGAATTTTTATCAAGATTTATTTGAGTAACTATTGACAATACTATTAATATTTTTTAATATTTGTAATAATTACAATGAAATTCTTTTTTTATTTATTATATTTAATATCATCTTTACAACATTAAATTAAATTAACATTTAGTTAAATGGTTGATTATTTTATAAAAAGTTATTTTAAGATTGATAGAAATGTTCAATATCTGATTTTAATTATCATTAACACATATTAATTGATGTATACTTGCAAATAATTAATTTAACTATTTTTAATTTCTTCAATATTTTTAACAGGTTATAATGTTAAATTGTTAAAAATGTAAAATATAAACAAATATTTTATACATAAATTAACCTATATCAAAATATAAAATGAACTATTAACATACACTTCATTTAATATAAATCAGATATTCGAAAATATTTAGTATAAATACTATATGACTCTGATTTAGCTTTTTTTGAAAATAAATTCCCATAAAAACATCAATAAACAATGTTAATTATTTAGATACACACATTTATAGATGAGATTTTCCTTAAATCATTGAGAAAATGTAAATTTTTACAAAGATCAGAATATTTTATTCGTCGATTTAGTTGTTTTTTTATAGTCATGAATAATTAGATATTTATTTCCCAAGTTCATTTTAAAATCGATTCAAAACAATTTTTCAGAAAAACTTTTAAACATTCTCTCAGATAAAGATGTAACTCTAAATATAACATGATCATTATTAAAAAATACTTGTTTTAGAAAAAAAATTTTACAATTATTTAAAAAAATAAATTAACGCTTAAAAATGTTATATACTTATTTCGTTAAGAATTATAAATTAATTTATAACTTTGAGAAGATTTATTCCTCATATATTTTTGAATTTTTGAAGGGAAAATATTATATGAAAAAGTAATAATTTTTCATTTTGAAAGAATGATATATTAAAATGTTTTTTTATTTATTATGATTAAGTGATTAATCTTATTTTTTCTGAATAAAATTCTTTATCCACTAATAAATGTATTCAATGGTTTATCTTTGATTTTATTGTTTCGGAAAATTAAGTAATTTTATTTTTAATATAAATGATGACAATTATTGTAAATAAACTTAGATATAGAATATTGATACATTTTTTTTGTTTTGTTAAAATTTAATTTACTTGAAAATCATTGAGATATGAAGGATATCGTTTTTTGTAAAGTAAAATATATTATGATTAATGTAAAATTTAAGATGGATCAATAAAATACAAAAATGAAAGATTTTTAAAAATGGAATAATTTAATACCATGTAATTTGAGGAGAGTAATGTAGATGAATAATTTTCTTAAGATAAAAATATGTGTATACAATTTTATATATTTATTGTATTAATAAGAAGATTAAATTGAACTTTAATGTTATCGATTAAAAAATAACTTATACAAAAAATAAATTATATATAATTCTTTAGATGATTTATCATTTTAGCATATTCGTGAAATGATGTGAGAATTTAAAAATCTCAGAATTATCCTAAAATTTTAGATAAAAAATTTTATTTGAATCTTTATGAATGATATTTTGTTTAATTTAAACTAAATTTTTTGTTAAAGTATTGTTATATTAGATTCTTTGACTTAGTTATGATTTTTAATTTTAATTGAAAACCAAACAGATATTTTCCTGTCATTAAAACAATAAACACTTTTTTTTGACAGATTAGTTTGTATTTATATTATAATGAATAAATATATTGATAATATTATTTGAAATTAAAAAAAATTATATAAATATTTTAATTGACAGAAATTGAAGATTTTATAAAATATTAAGTTTATATATACAGACATGAATTGAAAAAAATAAGTTGAAAATACAGATTAATATTTAAAAACATTCATCATTATGTCTAATGTATATTAACATTAATAGGACGTCAATGTAAGGATTATTTAAATATATATTATGAATAACATCTCTTTATAAAGCATTCTGTCTATTTATATGAGAATAAAACTTTTCAATATTATAAAATTTACAAATTATTACAGCACATTTATAAAGAACAAAAATTAATAAAGCGTTTTATCAATGAAAGTTGATAAAATTTAATTTATTCAAAAACTGTAAAACAATAAAATTTACATTTCATTTAATTTTATAAATAATTCTACTCTGACGGAATATATAATAATTTTTAATTCATTTTTTAAACAATGAATGTTTGTAAAATTGTTAATATCAATCAACCTGTAAAGAAAAAAATATATTTGATGTTAAATCTATTAATTTTAAATAAATATAATATTATATAAGAATTTATTGAGGAAATATGACAATTTAGTATTTTAAAAAAGTCTAACAATAATTATTTCATTAAATAAATAAAATTATTGTAGTAAAATATGGAAGGTAACATTTAAATTATCAAATTAGAATTTTTAAATATTGAATAACGTTTTTAGATATTCAATTTTTATTAAAATAAATACAATTCTTGGTTGGTATTTTAAATTTAATAATTTAATCTGAATAGTTTGTTTTTTGAATATTTAAAAATATTTTTAGGTTAGCTCTTTAAATATATATTTAAAATATTCTGTAAAATTTTAAACTCGATAATATAAAAGAACAAAATTATTTATAAGATATAAATTTTTATGAAAAAATATGGCTCAATAATTTTCAATAAATATATAAAAATTGATTTTATCAATCTAATTTAAATTTATTCTTTCAAATGAACCATTTTTAATAAATTTTTTTGTATTCATTATCATATAATATTATATTGGGAAATTTCATTTCATTGGTTTATGAAACATAGAATTCTTTAATATTAATGAAATTCTAATGAACATTGTATATTTTAATATTTTAAAAATTGTGATTCATCAAGATATGTGTTACACCTTACAAACTAGGCATAAAAATATATTTAATTTTTTTATTTTTACGAATTATAGCAACATAATATTTTAAACATATGACAAATATCATTCTTTATAAACACAATATTAGCATAAAAATAGTCAATTTTTATTATTAATGTTGATATCTGTTATATTAAACAAACTATTTAATTTTAATAGTAATATAGGTTTTAATATGTAAATTTATTTAATATCTTATAATTATGAATTCATTATGTAAATCATCAATTTTTTCAGATATATAAAATATATTTTTTTTAAAAATGAAAATGGGTAAAATATTTACATTATCATTCAATATTATTACATACATTTGATTGAATAATGATAAGTATATTCATTTCTAAAAATATGTTATTATTTGTTTTAAGAATGATTATCTGACAAAAATTTTAAGTTGCTTAATTTGACACTTAAAAATGTATTGATTCGAACATTATAAAATATTTTTAAACATAGAATAAATCACAAATATGTTTTTAGTTGAATTATGTAGCTTATTTCAATTAAAAAATATCTGATAAATATAAACTCACCAGTTCCTAACATACTATTTTATGATTAATATTAAAAAATATGTAATTTTTATATTAAAAATATTATCCAAATAGTATTTAATATATTAATAAAAATAAATTAAACTTTCAATATTTTCTTAAAAACTGAATACTGAATACAGAATTCGAATTTAAATTTAATTAAGATGATGATTTTAAAATAATATATTTTTTAAAATGATCAGAAAAATAATAAATATAGTGGTCAAATTATTATTTTGTGGAATAATGATCCAAAATGACATAAAATAAAAATTAACAAAAAAAATTGTGAAAATATTAATGCTTTATTTCCCATTTACACACTCATATAACACGTTCAAAAATAATTTATTTTTAAAGATAGGAATCATTAAAATGATTTTGAATAAAATTCTAGTTAAATTAAATTTTATTTTTTGAATAATTTATAATTGATATATTTTATTAAAAATTTTATAAAATATACTAGAAATCACAATCATGAAAAATGTTAATACTTATCTTATTGTTATTATTCAAAATTCACTACATAAAAGAAATATTATTTAGTTTATCAGCAAAAATATTTAAATGAAGTATTCTAAGAGGATAACTCTTTCTTTTATTTATAAAAAATGATATTATGGACACATGAAAATACTGATTTTATGAATAAAAATTATATTAATGTTATTGATTTACTTATAAATATTTTTATATATATTCTCTAACAACTTTTAATTTTAAAAGCCTCGTATGATTCTTTTCAAAAATTTTTATTGTTCATATATTTTTTCTTAAAACATTTAAACCAAAGAATAACAAAATAAAATGTTAAAATTATCAGATACAATTTAATAAACGAGTAAAATTTAAATAATATTTTATTTTGAAAAGTGATGTTTGTTTCTGAATGGTTTATTGAGTAAAATAATTTAAAAATATCCTCTAAATATCGCTAAAAATATTAAACAAAATTATGTTTCAGAAGAAAATGAAACATATGAAGAAATAAAATTAATTTATTATGACTATATAAATTAATTTTATAAGTTAAAACATTAAAGAATATATTGATAATTCCTTTAGATAATAACATAAAATAATATCATTATTTAGATATATTTTTCAAAACGTTTCGGTGTAGCTAAAATATATATATCTCTGTAGTTAATAAGAAATTATTTTATTGTTTCAAAAATTAAAATATAAAAATCTATTATCTAAATTTTAACTTTTTTAAATTAATAATATTATTAAATATAATGTACGCTCAATACGGAAAATAAAAATTATACATCTAATCATTGACATAAATTAATTTATCCTATTTTATATCGTATACAATAAAATTTATTCAATAATATTTTTGGGAATTTAGTTTTATTATCTATATATTATATATAGAAGATATAATAAATCTTTATGTAATTTTTTTAAAGATATAACAAATTTATATTTTCATTTGCCAAAATTTAAAAAATAATATGATATGTAATTGAAAAATATGTACCTTTTTAAGATTTTTTCATGTCAGAAAATTTCATATAATCTCAGCCAAAAGTATTATAACTAGAAGAAACATAATTTTTGAAAATCAATATTATTCGATTGTAATAATTGAATTAAACTTGATGACATAATTTAAAAACTAAACAATCAAATCTAATGATATTTATATTCGTCGATTTAAGAATTCAAAAATAATAAAAAATTGTCATTATGTAATTCAAAAAATATTAAATGATTTTTATGATTTATTTATAAAATATAAATACTAAAAAAAAATAAGACAGTTAAAATTTTATTAAAAAAATCAAATTTTTGGTTTTTTTTATTTCAACATTATTACTAAATCTGTAAATAAATAGAATGAGTATGATAAAAAAATAAATAAAAAATTTTGTTTAACTCTTAGCGCGATTAACCCATTACATTTCAGAATATGAAAAATTAATATTTAGAATTAATATATTAAAAACATAACTACAAATATAAAATATAAATAATTTTCACAATATTTTTTAATTTTGTTATTTTTCTAAATTTTAATTCATAGATTAGACATGATAATTATTATCATATTTTCTGGAAACATTATATTTTAAAACATAATTATATTTACAATGTAATATTATTTTTTAACAATATTCAATTATTATCGTTTTAAGTTTTTATGAAATACGTCCTATTACAGATTCGTACAGATGAGAATGTATTATATTAAAAATGTATGTAAAATAAATTCTTTATCATTGAATAAAATTACAAAAATAGCTATTAATTAAATTAAAATTTATATATATTCTTTTTGAAAAATAATATTACGTTTTCGAAAATATATAAAAATCAACAATGAAATAAATATCATTTTATCTATTTTTTAACTTATTTAAACTAAAAATATCCACCCTAATTTTATTTCAAATCTTAAAATTATTAAGAATAAATAATAAAATTTGTTTAAATTGATAACGATTTAAGTATTTTCCAAGCATTAGAATTATCCATTATAAATAATATATTGAAAGAAATTATTTATTATTAACTTTGTAAAAATAATCTGTATAAAAATATATTTTTTCATTGTGATCTTGATAAATTGATAGAATTTGAAAATTTATTAAATTCAATTCTACTTAATGTATTTTGTTTAAATTATTATATATTGGACTATATGTAGGGATCTGTGTTCGAATAACAAAATATATCATTTAGTTCTAATTTTCAAAAACTTCACAATTTAAAATCTATATATTAAATAAAATATTTTAAAGATGAAACATAATAAATACAGTTCCAAGATGTATTTATATAAAAAATAATATACATTGTTTTCTATTCAAAATATATCTTATAAACACGATTTACTGAAAGTCATTAAATATCAAATGAAAATAATTTTTTTGATTAATTATAATGCATTATTATTTTATAAAATTTACATAGTTGTTAAGATATAAAAAGACTTGAATTTTTGAACAATAATTTTACTTAAAAAATATTGTTAATGAATAATATGTTATTATTATTAATTTTATTATAGGTTTCTATCATGTTTATAAATGTAATAGTTTTAAAGCAAATTAATCATTTTATCAAGATATTTATGATTATAACTTTTTTAATTTATCTATCAACAATAAATTATATTTATTTTGTATGAATGCAATGATTTAATTGTTAGACTATTGATATAAAACTTTTTTAAAATTATTGTAATTCTTTAAACTAATAATGTTAATTTTGTTAAAAAATATAAGAATCGGATTAACACTATATCATTAATTTACATGTACATATCAACGTGTAAACAACATATTTTTAACTTATTTTTGAATTTGTAAACGTTCTATTAGATTATTTTATCATCGAAAAATTTATTTATAAATGTGAATATATCGTGTACTTAAACACACAATTTCTTCATTTTAAATAAAGTAATTTAAAAAATTAGTTTTCATCTTAATTTTACGTAAGATTTAAATTTTATTTTGTGTATTTTTATTCAATTAAAATATTTTCTTTTATTGAATTTCTATGAAACTGAGGTAAGATAAATTTTTTCTATTTTTAACGGAATACTTAATTCATATAAAAAATACTTCGAAAATAAGAATTATTTAATAAAATAGCCCCTAAATATTTCTCAAAAAACGAATAATTTATACATATATATGAAAATAGATTATAGGTGATTACGTCATAAATTTAAACATGAAATTACGATTTTAAAATATGGTCTAGAATAGCAATACGAGGAATGTATGGTGCTCAATATATGATATGTAGTTTATGATTGAAAGTATTACCAAACATGGTGTTTTTATCCTAATATTTAGTAGAACCGTATAAAAATGGATTTACCCTTGTAGAATTAAAATAATGAATTTTGAAAACTCGTGTAACGTCCAGTATAGTAATTCAGGTATATTTCAATTCTATATGCTGGAGCGATAGTTCATAAAAAATTATTTGACTTAAATGTTTATTTTATTTAAATGGTTATACAAATAAAATAAAAATCATTTTAATACATAAAAAAGTATAACAGTTTTGTTCATCAATGATTTTAGCTGATTTATTTATACATTTAATTCCTTATATTTATTCATTAATATAGATTTTCAACGTTTTAAATAAATCTATAACTGTCTATAAAATTAACAAAATTTTGTTTATAAAGTTCAATTCTTGAAATATCCCCTAAAATCTGATCATCTTAAAACAAATAAATTATTTTGAAAATTAAATTTATTTATTTTTAGATTGTGAAAAACACATTTTGAAAAAAATTCAATAAAAATCTTTTGTTAAATATAATATTATGTTAACTATAGCTTTATTTTTCTTATAAAAAACTATGAATATTATTTTAAATTTAATTATTGTTAATTTGATAAGTCTTTAAATTGGCAACATAAGAAAATTTGTAATTTTTGATTAAATTTTAAGAATTGATCAATCTGTAAATAAAGAAATTTAGATTGTTGCTAATTGTTGATCAACGAATAATTTAACTCTGTTTAATCAAAATACAGAATATTAAAAGATATAGAATCTATATAATCAATTTTTTTAATTCACTTATGACTCAGGTTATATCTATAATCTAAAAAAATATGGATTATTTTTATATTTTATGTACTTCTTATATTTTTCGCAAATTTTTCGTTTTTAATGTATAACATTGTTTATATTGTAATTTTCTACTTCCAAATGATTGATATATTACACATTCTTTGAGTTTTAAATGAAATAATAGTTCTTATAATAAATGAAATAAATATGCATAAAACAGATCATTTAAATTAAGAAGAAATATGTTTTAATTTATACATATACCGAGATTTGAAAAATGTATTTTGAAAAAAATGATCATTTTAACATATATCAAATTCCATAAAAACTTATGCTTTTAAAGATAATTTGATAATTAGTCATTTTGTATTTAATTTTAATATTTTTGGTGGAATTTTAAAATACTGTCAAAACTATTCTTACATGTAATATCAGAGAAAACTATTTTACATTAATATTATTAAATTGAATTTAAAATATTATTTTTTAAAATTAAAATTATTGTCAAAAAAAATATATCAGATCATTACAAGGAGAATTAATATATTTTTTTAAATTAACATAAATTGAATAATATATTTTTCTTTAAATATTCAAATGTTTAAATATCAAATGCTATAGGTATGAGAATGAAAAAGTTTATTTTGACACAAAACGAAAATCGCATAAATTATGTCAATTATTTTTATCGCGAGTATTTTTTTAAACAGATTGTTATTATTAACTATCGTAAATTCATATAATCGATTTGAAAAAATCTAGAAGATAATATTTATCTCAAAAATATGTAAAGATCAATTAAATATATATAAAATTGTATTTTGATTAATATATTTTTATATATAAAAATATCTAAATTAATATTTATCAAAATAAAATCAACCATTTACACATCAAAATGTTGAATAACTACAAAAGTTATACTGAATTCTTTAAAATAATATTTTCAATGAATTTTTTTTATTGAAAAAATATTTAAATTATTATATTTATTCAAATAATAGTTATCCATACGATAAACAATAAATATTATTTTTAGGTGTACAATCTTACAAGTAGTAAGAAATACTTATGAAATTATATGATATTTAAAACTCTGCATTTTGTCTAGTATGTTTTTATTTTGAATATCAACGAAAATATTTTCAATATCAAAATGATTCACTGATTAATATTTGATAATTAAATCCATATTAACGATTTCCATAAAATACATTCAACAAACAAATCAGAATTTCTTGATTTATTTTTAATAATTTTGTCAAATAAATTTTATTAGTTGTCTATCATTTTATAATGTATTTTAAAATCTGAACTGTATTTTTAAAAATATAATTTATTCCACAACAAAGAATGATGATGAAAACTATCAATAAAATTTTGTAATGGTGAATTATATGTTTGTTAAAAAAATGTATAAAATATTTTCACTATGAATATATCCATAATAATTTATGAATAAAAATTAAATTTTTTTGAAACATATAAGATGTTAATTATCACATATAAATAAAATTAAGAAATTTATGTTGATATTTATAATAAAATATATAGTGCACATAGATTTATTTATAAAATTCAAATTATTTACATCAAACTTAACATGAGATAATTTAAAGACGATTAAAAATTTCAGATAAATGAAATATTTCAAAATAATAACACTTTTAAATTTATTATCTTTTTATTACGTTAGCTGAACAATAATTTAAAAGTCAAATATGTATGATTTAGTTATATATGTTTGATTCATGAATTTTATTTGTAGAAACCTCATTTTAATTCGTAACATAGAGATTTCATGAGAACAAATCTTTAATTTATATGTTTTAAATCGAAGGAAATAAAAATGTTTTGCGAAAATTAAATTAAATAAATAATTAATTTATCTAGAGATAAGATTACATTCATAACGGTCATAAGTATTTGAAAACAAAAATATTTATGAACTAATTAATAAAACCAATAGTTTATTAATGGGAAAATATTACATATAATTATCACAAACTATTTTCATCTATTAATAAATATCATATCACTTTAAATAATTTTTATCAATTTAAAAATTTATTGCAATATAAAATTTTTACAATTTTTTTGATCTGCGAATTATCATCTATCATAAATATAAATCAAAAAAATTTAATATTAAATAAAAAATACAAACAAAAAATACAAACAAAAAATTGAAAAATATATAAATATTAAATAAAATTATATCTAAGAAGAGTTAAGAAATAAAATAATATTTTGAAAAATTATGAATTTATTTAAGAGAATAGATCTTATATACAAAATCAACTTTGATAAATTTTTAATTGCATTTTAAAATTTGGATCAAGAAGAATGAGAGTTAAAATATATTTAAATTTAATAACTAAAAACGAAGAAATTTTTAAATAAATATCAGATTAATTTAATTATTTATATCAATCTGTGCTTTATCATTCGTATCTAACTCATCTAATGAAATATAAAATAAGTCTGAATTGTGTAAAAAAATAATATATTCTTTTTCAACAATAATTTGTAATTAAGTATTGGAAAAAGAAATAATAATCCCTAAAACATTACGCAAAACATATATATACAGTCTTCTAACTCAGTCGATAATAATTATTTAGCTATAAATATGAATAAGTGTCTTATAACATGCTGAAATTTGAGATTTGAAAGATATGCTTACTTTATATCACCATGTTAAAAAGTCATGAACAAGCGATTTTTTAATGAATGATGATATCAATAAAATAAACAAAAAAGGGATTGGTAAAAGCATAATTTAACACACATCTTGATTATGGCTTAAATATTAAAAATGAGTCGGAATCATTGGAGATCCAAGTTAGCTAAATTTTAGACGATATACTCCACGAAATTAAATTATATTTTTATTTTAGCTCAATATAAATGAATAGTAAATGAAAAAATATTTTTGTCAGTGATCATACATCAAAATTTTTAAACATGCATTCAGCATTAAATTGAATATCGGAATTAATATCAAAACAAAGGTCTAAAAATACAATTCATATTTTTGTATTATTTTGTATTTTAAAAATTGTTTAAATATAGATATAACATGCTGATGCGAGGTGTATAAACATAGTGATAGCATTCATTGTGATTCCACAAGATAATTTTATATCAATATAAAGTGTGTGCTATCTGTGATTCAATTTGATTTAGTTCGTTGTAAATAATTACATAGTTTACATAATGTTGGCTTTTATTGAAATAAAAAATGAGTGTATATAGAATATTGTCAAGAATACTCATAAACAGAAACATGATAATAACACAAAACTAATAAAATAATAAATGAAAATTTTTATTCTTTAAAAAATAAGCGGTTAAAAATTGTATAAATGTATATACAGTGTAATTTATTTGAATTTTGACAAAATCTACATTTACTTGAAGTATTTAATATCGTTAAAAATACAAAGCAAATAAACACTTGAAAAAATGTTTAAACACTAACAATAAAGTAGAGAATACATTAATTTATCTAATTTCATTCAATAATTCACAATCGATAAATATGTTTATTTTGGATTATCTATCAATATATCAGACTGATGTTATCGACTTGTTCATTTTCAAGATTGATTAAAAACAATCCATTTATATTAAAGTTTTAATTTATTGGAAAAAAGACTTAAGAATTCAAAATCTTATACTATCTTAAAAGAATATATTAATACTTTTAAAAATCTAATTATATTTATATCAGTTTTAAATAAATCAAAATTTCATATTTTATTTAAGATTTGTCAATTATGTTTTCAAAATAAATTCAATAAAACTATTCTTTGTTTGATGAATATTTATAAACATAATATCATCTTAAAAAAACCTAATATAGCTATAAAATAAATATTTAACACATTATTCTTTAATTTAAAAAAAACATTTGATTTTTTTCGAATATCAATACTATTCAAAATATTATTTTCATTCGATACTGCCTTAATCATAATGCATAAAAAATTTTTTATTTATTTGCCACAATCAAGAATATCATTAAATATAAATGATGAATAAATTCTTGCTGGTATAAAACCTCTGAGCACGAATATTTTGAATATTCATTTGTAAGATAATCGCATATACCTGTTAAAATAAAATTATTAAATGACATTAAATATTATTAATTTTAACATAAAAATAATATTATTAAATATTTATGGATAATGTAAACAAGAATATATGGATTTTAATTTTTAATAAATGATAAAATCCCTAATTAAATTTTCTTAAAGACAAAACATGAAATTAACTTGATTTCATATTTCAAAATGTTAATATTTTCATTAAATAAAACGTAAATAAAGATGAAAAAATATTTGATTTATATTTTAAAATGAATGTATTATTTCAAAAATAATATAAATAATTAAAAATAATTTAAAAATTATTTTCCGTTTGTATCATTCCATCTTAATTATAAAATAGTAATTTTCGAACTAGTTTTATTTAATAAGAAGATTATTATAACGTATCATATAAAACAAAAATAAAATTTTTAAATAATTATTATTTTTAATGTCAATTTATTATTTTTATTTTAATAAACTAAATACAAAATAGTGTGTATTCGATAAGTAATCATAAAAAACTTATTCAATGAATATTCAGTTATTTTGATAAAAAATTGATTGAAATATAAAGAATAAGAAATATATTTATATCAAAATAATAATATAAATAAATTGTATTTAAAAAGTTTTGACAATTATTTAAAATATATAAATTCAAAGATATTTTTTAGCTTCTTATCTCGAATTGTGCGAATATACAACATTAATTATAAATAAAAATAACCTTTTTTATTTGTAATATTTTCAAAGATAACACGTTATTACTTAATTTAAACGTTTAAAAAAATATTATTGAGGTTTATTTCATATAAATATAACAAAATAATCATTAAAGAAAACTAATTTTTATATTAATGACAAAAATAAACTTTAAACAGGATATATTATCTTTCTTAACTTTAAAATATGCTTCATTTCAAGAATAGATATTTGATAAGTTAAAATAAACTAAAGTATATAATTATGGTGGGTTTAACTATAATTATCACTTTTAAGTTGGATTAAAATATTTCTTTATTTTCATTAAACAAGATTAATAAATAAACATACAAATTAACTGATTGCTAGATAATGCAGAGATAATTAACATACAAAAATCTAGCTATATATTAAAAAATAATTAATCAAACGTTTTAAAGAAAAATATCATAATTAGAATTGTAAATATATATTTATATTATTATTTATTGAACATTTTAATTTCCATATACTGTATTTGTATCTCTTATTAAATTTAATTCAAAATAAATACTATATCTCTCTTCAATTTTTACGTGTTTCAAAATTAAATAAAATACATTGAATTATATACACTTAATATTTACAGTTTTTAAACTATTTTTGAAATTTATATCAAATAATATAAATTGAACAATGTTCTCTATCATTTCGTAAATTAAAATTTTATGTTATGTTCATTATCTTACGGGTTTTTATTTCTCAGAATAGAATTTCTTAAAACATAAAAAACATAATTAATTTCATGTATGATTGTTTCACGATTATTCACAACAGCAATTTCTTTCCTACGTAGCATATCACTTCAAATCAAATAACGAGATTTATAATTGATGAATTTCGATAAATATGTTTTAAAAATCTTGAAAATGAATGTAATTAAATAGATCAAAAAATATTTGATTTGTTTTCGAGATTAAATTATTCTAAGATGTATTTATAGAAACTCGATTCGTTTAAATTTGTAAAATTTCGAATATTATTGACACATTGAATCTTGATTATATAATCTAAAAAAGGCTGTATTAAATTTGATAGATTTAAAAACTTGTCAAATTTATCATACAAATTCAGATACTCTATATTTATTTAACAACGCTTATATTAGGTCGAATGTTAATTTTTAAAAAAATCAAATCTAAATTAGAATAGATATTATGAGATTTGCATTGTCATTCTGAATATTGTCAAGATTTGATAAATTTCAAATTTTATCTCCATAAGTGTGCTGGTTAAGTTAAAGTTAAATTACGTTGATCAGTATGATTTATTATTGTCATTAAAAATTTTTCTCGCTATCTATAAAAAATACTATGCATCAAATGATTAAACTGAAAAAATTTATTTAATATATATCTTATTTAATGCTTTTAAGATGTGTAAAAGCATATAAAACTCTCGAATAAAGATAAAATAATTTTTATCTTAAATCCGTTTAAATTTTATTAATCATGATTTTGAGCGATTTATATTTAGTATTTTTTGTGATTTATATTTATTTTTTAAGAAAGAAGTTATTATAATATTAAATATATGAAAATTGATCATTTTTATCAAGACAAAAATACAGTAATGAGATCTTTTTTGGATGTAAAATTTTTAATTTTCCATGATTATTTGTAAAGTTAAATTGATTTGTAGATATCCAATATATTAAATTCCTGTGTCAAAAAATTAATTTTTATATGTTTCATAATTCACTATATTTTTAATGAAATTAATTTTTAAATTGTCATTATATATTTATCAGATTCGTTATATCTTAAAAATATGTATCACGCTTACTCAAAATGTATTATTTCTTTGATGATTTTATTTTCTAAAAATTTACAATATCATTCCCATTTCGTTTGAAAAATATGATTTACAATTAGTTAAAACTGTGTATTAATTTGTTACGAATATATCACATTTTTTCTTTTTTAATTTTTTTAAATTACCAATTATATAAGAGAAATATTTGAATGTGTAAAAAATAGTATGACTGTAAATCATAATTTTAGAATATTTTATAATTCTTTATCTAACACAAATTTAAAATATTTTCAAGTTAAAATTTTAAAATATTTAACTGTTTTATACTTTCTTAACATGTGAATAACATTTCATGAATATAAATGTATTACAGTGAACAAAAAACATATTTGGAATAAATAACACACAAATTTTATGCTTTTAAACATAGAACAATTTAATAAAAATAATTTTACTTTTTAAACTATATGAATTTATTCAATTAATATGTATAAGAGCCTATAAGATTAAATTGTTTTTAAACTTAGGCATTATAAGTTTGTAAATTTTAACTAATTTATTAAATATATTATTTATCGGAATAAATCATCAAATTATTTTCATCATTATTTTCATGAAAATATGACTTTATATTTACAAATGAGGTATTTTAACACTAAAATTTTAATAAAAATTATTATTTATTAAATTATGAAATAACATTTATATATCAGTTATTTAAATTTTTCTAAACTTAATTTTCTTTACAAGCTTTTAAAAAAATGCTTAACGATATGTCTCTAAAATTTTTACATATTTTTATTTATATCAAACCTATCTTTTAATGCAATTATATTTTGAAAAATCAATAAAAAATGATAAATATCAGATTTATATAAATCAATATAGTTTAGAAATCGAGATCTTTTATGATAGCAAAATTTAAACATATACGTTCACACAACAACTATTATTACGAATGAACGCCATTTTAAGGTATAACTGTCTTTAAAATCATATTGAAAATTGATTATCTGAAAATTAAAAACAATAAAATTTTAACTCATTGAGACGTATCATTGATAAATTGAATGAAAATATACACAATACAGTCAAAACATTAATTATTGTTTATTATTCTTTCGATATGATACTCACACTATCATTTTGAATAATAAACGATCTGTCAAATATTTATCTTAGAAAGGTTGTGTTTATAAATATTATGATCTGGTGTTATCTCTCATTTTTATAACTATTCTTAAAAGAAAAATTATGTTAAATTTCATTTTTTAAGGAGTATAATTTTACAATGGCAGAAAAATTATTTTTATGATCATAGGTTTTATTTTTTATTTCAGAAATAGACATTTCAAAATAAAAATTAACACAAGTTAAACATTTTTATTTATATTCTAAGAAAGAAAATATTTTAAATAAAAAATTGATGTTTTAAATATACGTTAGAAATATTTTCAATTTTCATTGAAAATTTATGATATGAATTAATTGTGAATATACAAATAAGTTAGTTCTTCATTTAAGTTGAAGTATGAAAACTTAAATAATTTTAAAAGTACAGAACACTTTATACTATGACATGAAATCTTTTTTGTTTAAAAATATAAAAATTGAAAAATTAGTTATTTAACCTTATAAAAATATTTCAAGAAATATTTGATTATATGTTATATTCATTATTATTTCATGAAAAAGAGCTTTTTTGATAAATCTGATTTATTAATAATCTGGATGCATATTTTGGTGTTTTATCCTTACTGATAATAATAGATAAATATTTAAGTCTTAATGAAAAATTAAATATTTCAGAGATAATATATACCAAATTCTACATGTTTATTTTAAAGGTTTAGATTATCCAAATATGAGAATTAAATATCTTTATTCATGATAAAATGATAAAAATTAATGTTGTAATTTTCTTAAAACATAAAATATATCATTTATAGTTCATGATATTCATATTAAATAATGTAAATCATAAAATTTTAAATATTTTTTAATAAATAACTTATGTTATATTATCCAGAAACATACTTCTAGAATCAATTCTTCAACAATTAATCCATGTTATTTTATATGTTAATAATATGAATATATCTATTGATATAATTAGGGTTAGCTATTAAATAATTATTATATTAATAGCCATTAAATAATAATTATTCTCAAATTTTTATGCTTGTAATATCGCTTTAAAAATTGATGTAATTTAATTTGTTTATATTATAAATTTTTGTATTTTGAGAATTTTTAAAGGATAAGAATCTATTGTTTCAATATAAGGAAAAATCAAACATGAAATAAAAATGTTAGAATATTAAATAAAGTTAATTTCAATATTTCTGTGGTTAAGTTTTACAAAAATACGACAAAGAAAGACTACTTTGTTAAAAAATAATAGTTAAATTATTTTCCATGAATAAAAAAGTGGTGATATCTCAATTAAATTATAAATATAACAACATTGATAAAGACAAATGATATTGAGATCAGTATGTGATGATTAATTATTAAAATTTTTGTTTAAATCACCCTAAATCAGCGAATAAAGTGTAATAACGATTACTCTATATACAATGAAAATACATTTTCTTTGAATATTCTTCAATATTGCATAAAGAATAGATTTAAATTATATAATCATGATACTTTAAATATTTATTTCATTAAGTTTATTTCATAAATTGTAATTTTAAAGATTATTTCTTATCTTAGTATATTTCAAAATATACTAAGATAATGTTCATAAATATTTTGAATATTACATAAAACAATGATTGTGAATCAATATTATAAAAGGATATACTCAAGGATTATATCTAAATATTTTTTAGATGATTTTATGATATGTCAAAAGATAACGATAAAAAGAATTAAACTATTTAATTTATTTAAGATACATTTACACGCATCTGCATTTATAAATAATCAAATTATCACGCGATAATAAAACGCCTTTTTATTTTTAAATAAAGGAATAAAATATAATTTTAAATCTTGCAAATGATAACTTAATATTTAAAAAATAAAATGTTTGAAATTTGACATGGTTTAATCATATTTAATTAAATTATTTCTCTAAATTTAGATATTTATTATTTAATTCAAAAATATATTCGTTCTATTTTATTATGTATTAAATTTTTTACTGTCAGATTTGGTATAATATATTTCTTGATTAAATATTATAACTGAAAATACAGGTTTAAGGTGAAAAATGAGTGTGATTTTCTTATTAACACGAAATCTAGATTTTAAATAGAGAAATAATATTATTTGCAGTCATTATTTGATTGATTTGTATGAAAATAAGATATTATTATATCGAAGATAAACATTCTGATTTGTGATATTAAACAATAATTTGATCAGAAACCTAAAAATGTTTTAATATATATCTATATTTTAAAGAGTTTATAACCAATTCTATATTATTGAATTTAATATGACAAATATAAAAACATAAAACTATACTAAAATGAGTAAAATACATTTATAAATTAAATGAAATGTTATCTATTTAATAACTGATGAAATTTATTTAATTCATAATTGAGAAATCTTAAAGTTAATATACTAAATAATTTTATTCAAAATTTAAAGCTAAAAGTATTTCTGAACATTATATAATTTAAAAGAATAATTCTTAATTAATTGATTTTTAATAAGTAAATATGGAAAAAATATTTTATTTAAATGTTTATAGTCATTAATATAGAAATTTTTTGTTAAACGAGATTCTAGGTTACAACTATTTTAATATTATTCTTTAAAATACTTTGAATTCATTCAGTTGGCATTATCTTTATAAATTTATTGTCCATTTTATAAAATAACATTTTAGAACACTGAAAATTATTAATTTAATTATTCAAACCTCATTTTATATATAATAAATAAATATTTATCTTAATTTTGTAAAGCTATTTTAACGATTAAACAGATATAATGTGAATTTTTGCATCATAAAAATATTTAAAATTATAAATACTGATTATAACTTATGAGTTTTTTATTTTTATAATCTAAGAAAACCTAATCACCTTAATTATTAAAAGTAATGATAAAAAATAGGCCTTGTTTATTTCACAATAATAAAAAATAATTTATGATAAATTTTATTTTTATTTTACATGTAGAATCTCGTTTTGATTCATTTTAATATTTAAACTATCAACCATAATTATTATTATGTTATTTTTTGTCACAAAGATATTGTATGAGCCAATATATATTAAAAGATTTTTTAAGAACGAGTTAGAAATCACAAAACATATGTGAGAAAATTTCAAAGGAGGATAATAAACATAATTCTGATATGTTAATAGACTGTCGAATTAAACTCATTTTATTCATAAAAAAATATATTTATCAGTTTATCGTATTAAACACATCAAAAGACTTTAATATTTATCTTTATAGTTTTAAATTACATGATAATAAATGTATATTAACTTAATGTATGACTATTAACTGTATTTTAGATAATAAAATAATTTATTCATCTTAATCTTATATATATTTCATGAAGATATTTTCAATCAAATATATAATAAATACATTTAAAAATACAAGACTGATACTGACATTTATATTTTATATTATAAAATATTAATTTTATAATGGTTAACTTAAAAAATCTTTATATATTTAAAAACTTTTAAATAATATAATGATAAAAATTTACTTTTTCATTTAACTTTAATTGTCTATTTATTAAATAAACGAAAATAAAATATATATATATATAATACAAATATATTCCAATTAAGAAAATGCTTTATTCCAGAATTATGCATATAAAATTTTTAGTGTAGCTATTTAAAAGATCAATTTTTAACTTTAACAGTTTAAAACATAAGTTTTCACATCAATCGTTATTTTAATGAAATAAAATGAGATTCTTAGTTTTTTATGATGAATATCTTTGATTTTATTCGATTTCAAGAGGAATTCTCTTTAAAATGATAAATAATATATTTATTAATTTTAAATCTGTTTTTGAAAACATAACAGTTAGATGTTAAATACAAAATACTAAAATATGATTTTTTATACAATTTATATTTAAATATTGTAATCATGTTGATAAAATAGAAATCTAAAAGATATTAAAACTATTTTCATTATCGATGTTTGAGACCATTTAATAATAAGATTATCGTTTAATCTACCTAAAAATTCAAAATATAAATCGATAAATTAATAATTTCTTTTTACTGTTTGAGGAATAAATTTGAAATATTCAAAAAATAACGGAAATAATTTTTATTAAAAGAAGTAATTGATTCTAAAATCTTTTTTTAACGAATTGACTTAATTATCTATATTCACAATTTTTAACTAATTTAAAAATATTAATTATTATGTGATGGGAAAGAGAGTTATTTTATAAAAATATTTTCAAAATAAGTTTAGCCGAATCTGATATTATTGATGTGTATAAATTAAGTTTGTTTTAAGTAATAAATTAGAATTTTAATATTTTTAATTCTATTAAAAATTCATTTAAATGTATTAAATTTTACGTGAACTGATCAATTATTCTTTGATTAATCAAAATTTCATGTTTTAAAATATATTATCTAACACAAAGTATTAAAAAATACTTATTTAACGAAATACATGAAACGATAACATTATATATGGTTAACTCTTTCTATCTCAAAAATAATTTAATTCTGACACCATCAAATAATGATAAAGATTTATCGGTAAATTAGATAAATTAGTTATCCCTTTTTCATTCACCTAAAAATTTTATGGTTATTCATAAAAGTAATAATTATATTAATAGCCTTAGTTGATTATAACTAATACAAATAAATTCACATTAAATATCGTTTTAAGAATCAATTAAACAACTAAATAACTTAATCATTTTTAATTTTTTATTTACTGAGTCAGGTTAATTTATACATGTATTAATTTTGAAAATCTAATTATGCTTGTTTTTAAATGCTTATACTTGTTAAGATAATTCATATTTTTTACAAAATTTATAAAGCAAAATGTATTGATCTTAAGATCTATCAAAATAATATTAGTTATAAACATAATAATCTTATTTCAAAAATAATGAATTAATGAGGAAATTAAATTATTTTAATAAATACAAATAAATTTTAATTTTGCATTCTTGTGATAAAAAATTATATAAATATAAATTATGGTTTTAAAAATATTTACGAAAAAGTTTTTAATTATTAAAATGTATAAATAATAGTTACAATATATAAATATAATATAAAAAGTTATATGTTGATGATAGTTACATTATAAAATTTTGAACTTCGCTCATATTAAAATTTAATATGTATATTAAATAATATGATCTTTATAATTTATTTATGATGACATAAATTGATTTTTAATATAATGTAAAATTAAATTTATAATATTATTATTTATTGCATGTTTTAATAAATTTACCACTACTTTAAACTATTAAAATTGAAAAAAGTGTAATAAAGTTAATATATTTAAAATAAATCATAAAACAATAAATTAATGAAACACATTTTATAAAGAACCAGATATTAATAAAAATACGTAGATTGATTGATAAAGCAATTTGTTTTAGATATTGACATTATCTTGATCTCGCAAATAAAAATATCTTATTTTTATTTAAATAAATATGAAATGTGACGAATAATATTAAAATATATAACATTTAAACAAAACAGATATCTTGTAAGCATTCCTTCAATTATTTTTAACATAAAATTGATTTATCATATTTCATATGATAAAATAAAAAAGAAAATCTTAAATATTTTATTTATTATTTTAATGATGATTAACTCATTCTATCATATAAAGCGATTTTCTTACTTTTTAAAAATATTATTCTGAACTATGAAAAAATAAAACACTTTGTCAGAAGATCTTTTCAATAACGTTCAAGTAAAATAAATATTCGTTTAACAATATTCAATATAATTGAAATTAATCATTAAATTTTTGATTATAAAATATATACACTCATGTAAAGAAATGAATTCAAAATTGAATAAAAAATAACTTTCAAAAGTCATTATAATTATCTGTGTAAATTATAATTATATATTAGACAAAAAATTATCATAATATGTAAAGATAAAATTGTTTTGAGGTTTAAACAAATTGGATAAATTTTAGGTGATTTATTGTTAAATGACATATTCTATTTTTACATCTGAGAGACCAAAATTGTAATGAAAATTAAAGAACTTTATAATTATTTTATTACCAAAAATTTAACTCGAATTTTATCTTAAAAATAATGTTCATTTTTTTAAAAGTATAAAATTTTATAAATTGATAATTATTAACCAAAAAATACAGAAATAAATTGTTATTTAAAATGATTTTTAACATATTAGTGTTTTTTAATTGACTAAAACTTTAAAAATATAAGTATGGTTTGAAACTAAACATAAATCAAATATTCATATGAAATTATTTTCAGGAAAACATTAAATGTAGTTATTTGCGTATGCTATTATTTATAAAATAAGAATGACAGTCTAAATCATATTTGATCAAATCATACAAAAATAAAACTAAATATATTATAATTTTTATAATATAGAATGTTTAAACATTATAAAAGTCACTATATTTTCGTTTATAAGTAATTGAGATTTTATCAAAAATATTTTCTAAGATTTTAGTAAATCAAGGTTTATTAAGATATAATAAATGATGAAAATTTTAATTTATAAATACTCCTAAAAACGATTAAATAAGTAAAAAATTATTTGATCTGTTTGTGTCTAATCATATTATAAAATAATAGTTGATAATACTAATTCAAAAAAAATAATAATCACTTTTTCTAATATTCTAAACCCAAATATAATAAAACCATAATTTTCTTATTGTATGAATATGTATAGATTGAATTAATATAATGAAATATATTAAATGACGACGTTTGATATATTTATGAAAGATAAATCAAAATATTTAAAACAAACGTTTATTTAAAAGATATTAAAATTTTATAATTTTTCATTCTAAAATATATTTAACTTATTAGAATTATAAAATAAAAATATACTCATTAAAAAATTCAATTTATTTCAATTTATAATGTAGCTTTAATAAATCACTTTTAAAATAGACGTATTAACTATTGAATGATACAAAATCATTTAATTCTCATTGTCTCAATATTCACAATTATAATTGAATTTCATAATACATGATTTTTACAGCTGTTTCACAATTTAAATAATAATTCGATTAATATCAGACATAAAATTATTTTTTGATTCTCACACTTTTAAAATAATAAATATTTAACAAGATAATAAATAAAACTTATCAGATAAGATTAAAATCATTGAAATATACATATTTATGAACATTAAACTATTAATTATTTTAAAATTAGATTTCACATTTTATAGATATACATTTTAAATATCTTTAAATTGAATAATTTTAAAAAATAATAATTAAATCATAGATAATTGCCATCTGAAATAAATTAATCATGTTGTTAAAATTTTAAAAAATTAATTTTTTTTAATTCTTTAAATAGATCATTATTATTATCATAAATTAACCATTGATTTTAAACGAGATTAATTTTATGGACGAAATACTTTATCTAAAAATACACAAGATTATCTAATATGAACAAATATTTATTTTGTTTAAATTGAATTTAAATAACTCAATTATATCCTTCATTAACATATTTATAATTGCTGTTTAAGCACAATCATTGAAATTTATTGTTTTTTAAGATCGAATCCACAAAAGTATTTATATCTATGACAAATTCGAAATAGTAATATTATTTTAAAATAATTTCGAATAAACGAACATATATTATGTTTAATTTAATTGATAAATCATTTTTTAGAACTATAAATTACATATAATTTATCAATTGATCTGGTGATTGATTTTATCAATATTAAACTTAAATTAATAATCGTATTTTATTTGTCAAAATTCTGTTTTAAAATATAAATAAATATAAACGTATCATTTTTATACAAAAGTAAAAAAATTTGAAAAAGGTTTAACTTTTATAATTTGATTAGTTAATAATCTATCATGATGAAAATTTTTTTAATTTTTAGCCATTTATTAAAAATTAAAATTAATATTCAATCTGTCGATAATAAATAAAAATTAAATAATTTTATTATCGTCTGTTTAAAATAATCAATTTTAATATTTGAAAGTACAAAATTTATTCATGTATCAAATCAAATAAATATAATTTATAAAACATCAAATTTAATAAGATCAGTTACAGCATAAACAAATCACTTACATTTTTAATTTATTTCGTGTTTAATATTTAAATTATTTACGGATAATTGTCATTATTCATCTATATATATAAATATTAGTTATTACGCATTTTAAGATATTTATACCATTTATTTACTTCGAAATCAAATTGTGTTTCATTTATTTTATGTTTTAAAGATTGTGTTTTACAAAGACATAAACCGTTTTATGAACTGAATTTATTTTTTCTTTTGTGTAACGTCCATAGATACCGTATTTACATTTTAGATATTATTTTATAATTTATTCTTAAACTAGTAAATCGTAGCTAAATTATTTTAAATATGCATGAAGATATAATACTTCATTTTTATATTTTTTCATGAAAATTAGAGGTATATTTATGCCCATTTTTAGCAAATATATTCTGTCAAAATAAGTGTTTTAATAATTTTTTTGTTTATAAGAATTTGACGATGTGTATACAAAAGCTGAATGACAGTATTTTGTGATATAATTGATAAAATATACAAAAAGAATTAAAATGAGAACTATTCATTTATTATTTGTGTTATAAACAGAAAATAACGATTTTGATAAAAAAGTTAAATTCAAAATATATAATATTTATTTCTGATTTTTTAGAAATAGAAAGATATATGATATGTTTGTTGAATACATTGGTTTTAAACGATTTACATAATATTTTTAATAATTTTTTCACAATCTGTTTAACGATCTTTTTGTTATTTATGTAAATTAAAATGGTCGTAATTTATTCTATAATATTATAATATGTGAATTTTATTCGAAAATAATTTCTTACAATAAAAAGAGTTATTTATAATTTAAAATTCATTTTTATCAGAATAACTTTTGAATTTAACTTTACAACATTTTTAGAAAATTAAAATAATACTCATCTTGATCAATCAAAATAAACTTATTATAATTTGACTTAAATGAAAAACGTTAATCATATAATTTTGAATATTGATGAATAAGTTAAAATAGTTAATTTTAGAAGAATAAATTCGATAGATAAACACAAAAAATTTTATAGGACTAAATTCTTCACAGAGAGAAACATCTTTGATATAAAATATATTTAATATGATAGTATTTGTCTGATAATCCTCATTTCAAATATTAAAATTAATATGTCTAGATATTAACTTCAATTCTCTCAAATGCATTTGATAACATTCTTTTAATTTTTAATAAAAAATTAATATAATTTTAAAAATTCTTATAGAATATAATTATTTTGTTTTTAAGTTCAAAAATTTTGATATAAAATTTTATTCACTTCCACATTCATTTTCTCATAATGAAACTATAAAATCTTTACTTTATTGATCAATAACGATTTTAAAAATCACTTCAAGAATTATTTGATAATACTATGAATCCTCGAAAAATAGTATTTTATATTTGTTCGTGAAGTATATAGGTATAATGTGGATATGATATTTAAATTATGATCGTATCTGAATGAAGGCAAATTTTAAAATTGATTATCTCATACAATTATTCATTTAAAATATAGCATCAATTATCATTTAAAGATTTATCAAAGTTAATTAAACTAATTTTTAAAAATATCATATATTTTTATTTGATAAAATTTTTAATGTTTAAATCTAAATAAAATGTTTATTTCGTTTTATATATTATAAACAAATAACGTATTTAAAATTACACATATATTAAAAAAATAAAATAATATAAATAATTGTTATTATAAAAATAAATGTCTAAAATTAAAATGATAAATTTTTTATAAAGATCATTTTATAACTATCTGTATAATTTTTGATTTATCTCAATATAAAAGCATTTTCAATTAACATAAATGCAATTATATAATATTCTTGTATTTTATTTATTTATGAAAACAATAAAAGTTCTTTTGGCCACTTGAAAATATATCTAAATTGGATTCACATATTATAGGAAATATCACACTCAATTATTACTATATTTTAATTGTATTTTACATTAATATGATGGAGGTGATTATCTATTATAAAATTTGCTCGATAATTGTTTAATACATACCATTAATGAGCATAATATTTTAGAATTGAAATCATTAAGATTATCTTGAATATATGATTTAATATTTCATTTATTATAATAGTATATTGAAATGTCTTGATATATTTATTAATTAATAAATTCAACTAATTAAAAGTGATTTGGAGTTCTATGCACTTTACTAAAATTATTATATCAGATATAAACAACGACCATTTTTTAAACATGATAAATTTTAATTTATTGCATATTAAGAATCTCGAATATATATTTTTAATATTCACTTTTAAAGAATTAAATCTCAAATTGTTTAATAGAATAATGAAAATCTTTAAATAAGTATTCAACTAATTTATATCATTTATGAATATTAAATTCTTCTAATTGAATATAATGCTTCAATGAAAAATTTTAGTAGGATCAGTATTAAAATTTGATATTTTAATATCATTCAGCTTGTTTTAAAATATCTTTTCATCATAAAACTTCTTTGATTAAATTAGATATATTTTCGAAATTAAGATCTTTAGCAATTTGATGATTTTATTAAATAAAAATAATTAATCTAATTTATATCATCTTGTTCAGTGGATAAAAGATTCCTTTTCTCTTTATAAATTGAGTCTGTTTATAATTGACTGACTTTGAAAAAGAACTATTTAAAAATATAAATTAATATTTTATAAAATAATCAATATTAAAATTTTAGTAATTATTTATTTATTTGATTTTTTTGTATGATATAAATTATTTAATATAAAGTGATGTAATTTTTAAATGATAAATTCCTATGTTCTATCTTATCAGAAATTGATTTATTTAAATATATTTTTAACGAAAATTTATAATTTTAAATTATATATAAAATAAATAAAAATATAAATTATTACAAAGTTCTATATGATTTCTTATAAAAATATGTGTATAATATCACTTATATAATATCTTTATTTAATGTTTTATTATATTTTTAAAGATTAATATTGTATTCACTCAAGGCTATCTATTCAAAATTAATATATAGATTTTTTTTTTATGAAAAACAAATAAATTTTCTTTAAATATTAAATATTCTGAAAATATATTTTATTAAAAATACACATTTTGAAATCTTTTAACTTTAAAATATTAATATGAATTTTATTTTCTTAATTTTCAAAAATTTTAACTATGTTTAGTATAAATTTCGTAATATATTTCATTTGAAAATCAAAAGATTTTTTATTATAATACAACATTATGTTAAAGTATATAGAATTAAAAATTTATATTCTTTCTAAATAATATTCTTAAAAAAATAATGATTTATTTTTAATAACATTTTAGAAATCCAAATTATAGAATTTAAATACACGAAATTTAAAACATAAATTTTAATTCACATCTTTTAAAATTATCGAATACTGTATATTTTGTATTCACTTTTAAATATAATTATTTAAATTTAAAATAATTTAAAATTAAAGAAGCTAAATTAGATATTTAATAATCATATATAAATAATAATTAATGTTATTCTAATAATATATTTTAACATGAAACTTTATCTCTATGACTGTAAAAAATAGTGATAATTTTTTAATACATAAATGTTTTTTACATTATTCATATTGATATATTATCATTTGACTTCAATGTATTTATTAGTTAAGAAGATTTAAATAGATTTTATTATTAATATAAATATTTTAACACAAATTATAATTTAAATAAAAATAATAATATCTAATTTATTTCATTTGATAAATATGACTAATAAAATTTATTTTTTAGATTGAGTCCATATAATTGACTGGATCACTTGAATATAAAATATGAATAAAAATATTTTTAATGATATTTTATCAAAATATTTATCAAATTAAAATTTTAGTAATGATAGATTTATGAGGTTTTAAGAAATATAAATTACTTAAATATAATCGTGGTAGTACATATACAGTGATAAAATTCTATGTTCTATCTTATTAAATTATATTTAATCCAATATTTTAATTGATAATCATTTAGATATATATTATTTCAAAATACCAAATAATTTATGTACTATTAACTAAAATTTAATCGAGCTTATAAGTTTGTTTTATGTCTCTATAAAAAAATGGTTAGACTGTTAAATATATCAATCTATATTTAATTATCACCATATACTTATAATGACATAAGAATAAGATGTTTTAGAAATTTAAATAAATGATTAACCATTAAAAGTATTTTGTAAAAAATAATTTTAAATGTTAGAGATAGATTTAAAAATTTTGGATCAAAATGAAGTTTAAAATTCAAAAGTTTAAATTGAATATTTGAAAAATAAAAATTATTACTTTTTCAATGTACATTAAATTTTATCAATGATATTTTATTTTTATAAATAAATATATTTTACTTAAGATTTTTATATGAATGGTATTCGAAATATTTCTTATATTTATATTTTGAATTTAAAATAAGATCAATGATAATAACATTCTTATTAATGTAAATCATTTACAATCACTTTTTATTAAATTCTAAAAATAAAATGAATAGAATGACACTTAAAATATTTTATGAAATTATTTTATTTATCAAATAAATTTATAAACTGAATTTTATAAATAAAATATATTAAATTAAATAATAATAAATTAACAATATCTTAATTTGAAAATATAAATATAAATTAAATTTTTATAAACTGTAATTTATTTTACAAAATAAAGATAATATATTTATAATTTAATAAAAATGAAATATATCTTTAAATTTTGAAAGTTTTAATAAATAAGTCATATTTATATGGATTGAAATATTTTTTTAGAATAAAAGTTGAATTCATTATCTTATATAAAATATAGATCAAAATATAATGTTATTTGGGAATACATAAAATGGCTATATATGATAAACATATTATAAATTTGTTTTTGTATCATTTAAATGATTTTTGTTTTCATTAAAAAATTTTCTTTAAAATAAATATATTGGTTTAATATAACTGAAAAATAAATAGGAAATAAATCTAAATTTACTATATAAAATATATAGATACTTATATATTTTAAAAAATTTTTGATGAAATTCACATTAGAATTGTTTAAATTCTTAAATAATGTTGTATTTTTTAATCAGAAATATAATTATAAATATATATAACAAAAGTCTAAAAGAACATATATAATTAAGAATGAGATTATATTTTATATCCTAATACGTTATAAACAATATTTGATTATTTTAAATACAATTTTTTATAAAATATTATAATTTATTTTTTGAATCAATGAAAATATTCAATTCTTAAATATATTTATAGATAAGATGGATAAAATATTATGAGTTAAATATTGTTTCTTTTATATTTAAAAGTGATTTTTTTAATCTGTATTAGATACATAAATATTAAATTTTATTACGTTTTTAAATTAAAACATAAAAATCTAATCTTATAAATTAATTTGATCTATAAAATGTTATATTTAAGACATTGACTTATTTATAAATGAATAAAATTATAAAATTCTTTATCGACATAATAAATATAAAATAATTTATTAATTTGAAATGTTAATCAAATTTTTTTCTGTTTGATATTATATTATCATTTTTAATATTTAATTTAAAAAAATACAACTAACGTTATACTTTGAATTAATATATTTTACTCACTCTTATATATTTATAAAATATAATATCAATAATGTTACAGTATTTTAAAAATTATTTTAAATTTCTCTCAAATAAATTATGATGAAAATTTAAATTGAACCAGAGACTAAATGAACAAATAAATTAATGTCAATGATGTCAAATAAATATAATATAAAGGGTTATTTATCAAAAGAATAAGTTCATTTTCAAACTTTTTTGTATGTGCATTATATTTACAAAATAAAAATAAATATTATTTTAATATATTGATAAAGGAAATATACCTTTAAAAATATCATTAATTAAAATTTATATATCTATATATTTGAAAAATATATTTTAACAATTAAATTCAATCTAAATTTAAATATAGATCAAAAAAATAAGTGAAAGATAGACTACAAACTACAATTCTAAATAGCATTTGATCTTTGAATTAAAAATTATGTTTGAAATTATTCAAATAAACTGAAATCAGAAATAATTAAATCAATAATTTTATGTTTATATTGAATATAAATAGGAAATCAGATTAAATTTCTTAATATAATATGAGTAAATAAATTATTTTGTTTTATTTTTATTTTTTTTATTCTGAACTAGATATTGATAAATATTTTATTATTGATCTGAATCAAGAAATGAATTCATGAAATATTATTTATTCTATTTTATATATAAATTTATTTTTATTTTTATAAGCATCTCTAAATAATGAACTTAATACGAATATCCTTTAACTATCAATATTTATGTTTTTAAATACAATTTTCCAAAATAATAAATTATTTTGATGATAATATAATTCAAAATATTTATCTCTTTAAAATACAAAATATATTAGATTTATTCTGTTTACTTATTAGAAAATTAAATTAGAATTTCTTCATCATACAATAATAATGTAGAAATAGATGATTAGAATTATTCTAAATTTGCAGAAATTATAAATATAAAATTTATTATCACGTTAATTTATATATCTAAAAAAATATAAATTAAAATAAATTTATAGCAAATATTTAAATATAGTATAAACATTTTAATTTAAATATAAAAAGAAGCAAAAATTAATATTTAAACTAAATTAAAAATTTGAAACACTTAATAATTATAATGTTTTCAACTATTATTATAATAGTTATAAAAATAAACATAAAAATTTTTTATTTTGATAAATATATCCGATTGGTATTTCATGTGATTCAATGAATTAAATTTTATTTCAAATTTTTTATTTATTTTTAATTATGATAAATATACTATTTTCATGAATCACGATCAAAAAAATTCAAAAATAATAATTGTAATTTATACATAATATATACTATAATAATTATTTATATTTTCTAAATAAAATTATTAGTTCTATTTTTAAAATATTGTTATAATGACTTATAATATATAAATTTTTATTTTCTGATATGATATAATAAAACTATACTAAACATCATTTATTTAACTTTTACATATACAACTCTTTTTGAAAGATAAATATAAATGTTTTCAAAATAGTTCTATTGAATTATATGAAATAGAATAATGATTAACAAATATATTTATATCTTTAAGAAATATAAAAAAATATAAATTATATCAAATAAAACTTTTAATTCTAAATATCATTCATTTAAATATAAAATGAATTATTTATTTGATTTACATATAATGAATATATTATTTATTGATGATGAATTTATGTGATATCTTGTTAATTTTAAATATTAACTAAATTTATCATAAAATTAATTTTCATAATCTAAAAATAAAAATAATTTTTTAATGATTGTATATATTTTTTTTATAATTTTTAAAATTAATTGATTTTTCTTTTTCTGAAACAAACACTATAATATTTTAGTTTTACCTTTAAAATCAATATTAGAAAATATCTAATCTTGTATTACATTTGAAAATATTTTTATAAGTTCATTTAATATTTGAATAGAAATATCTTTTAATCTTAAGTAATATTATTACTTCTAATTATTTAAAGTAATATTGATTGTAAGATTAAATATAAATTGTATTTTACGTTTAAAATATATACTATTTTTCAAATGTTTTTAGGTTATCAGATCGATTCAAATAAATCATCAAAAATATTTTAATTTCTGATAATAATATGAATATACATATATATTTATCTGTCATAGATTTATATTTTCATGTAAAACACGATAACATAAAATAATAAATTTTATAAAAATTAATTATTTATCTATTTTTAAATTTTATTTATTACAATTTAACATTATCGATAAAATTTAAATTTACGAAGATAGATGTATCATAAAAATCAAATAAATGTTAAATTATTTTGATGTCTTATTTGATATGATCTTATGTAAATTTTATTTCATTTTGAATATATTTTTATAATTGATGATAAACATATCAATCATATGCTTATTAAATTAATATATTATGAATAAATTAACACAATGAATATATTTTGTTTAAATTTTCAAAATGTTTAATTTAAAATATAGCATTACAAAATTATAAAAGATTTAAAAACGTTAAAATTATTCAAATTTTTATTTTAATGAAATATATCATATTAGTTAATTAGGATATTTGACTATTAAACACTTTATTATGTATCGATGAAAATTCATATTTAAAAATCTTATATGATATCTTTAATTTTAATAAATTACATTTATTCACCTGAAAATAACTTTGATAATATTATTAATGATTTTTTGTATAATGGCAATTTATCAGATTATGTTTTCAAATTTCTTAAAAAATATATATAATTTATATAGATAGTGATGAATTTATATTATCTTTGTTGAAAATATTAAAGTATTTATACAAATTTATCATGATAAATATTTTTATCATATTTATATATTTTATATGAAATATCTTTTCATTTTTGATAAATTTTATAAAAAGAAATTATTATTTTATTATTTTTTATTTAAAATATCATATTTTTTATATGTGGATAAATTATATTAACTCTATTCATTCTATATGATTATTCATATTTAAAAAAATTTATAGATATCTTTAATTTTCAAATATAATTTAATTTCACAATATTTTTAGCTAATTTATAAAATTTGATATTTATTTTATTTGAAAACTAAACATGCTATATCACACATTTTAAATTATGCTAAACTATGCATACTTATAAAATTTAGAAAATAGTTAAATATTTTTTTCTTTAGAAAATATTAAAATTGATAAAAAAGTATCATTTGTAAATCAACACAACAGATCATATATTTACAAACGTCTTACAACAATTTTATGATAGTATTACAAAATTATTGTTGAATAATGATGTAAGAATTTTCATCAAATAGATTGAACTTTATCTTAGGAAAGTATTTCCTTTTATTTAAATACGTAGAAATCATTGCGCAATTTTCAGATTTAATATATTTTAAACTTAATTAAAAAATAGATACAATTTAACTTAAAATTTTTCGATGTGATTCCCATCTAAAATAAGATATAAATATCGTTAAAACAATTTTTTATTTGTTCAAAAAACAATGTTTTTAAAGTTTTAATGAGATAAATCCACAATTATTGATTGAGGAAAGAGTTAATAATAAAAATTACTAGTTCCAATTTTGTTAATTTTATCATAAAATTATAAATATATCTTGACAGATTTTATTTAAATACATCCTAAATTAATAAAAATTCAATGATAGAAACTTTTTAGATGCTATATATTTAGATAAAACCTGATATACGTTTTCTTCTATTTTTAAAGATAATTCTGAATCAATGTATTTATGACAAACCGTATCATTTTTTTCTGTATTATATTATTCTAAATTTTTTTTCAAATTTAATGAGTATTTTTACTAATATAGAAACAAATATTTTATAAAATTAATAATTATGTGAATTTTTGTCAATTACAAGATATATAGGTTTAAAAACAGAGATTTATTAGATTTGAAATTTAGTTTTAACTTTATTCATTGACCTCAGATATTTGTCAAAAATATTGAAAGCGTATCTTTATAAGATAGTAAAAAGTATCTGAGGTTCAAATATAAATCAATATATCGAATTAAATGTATTTCAAATACATTTCAATTATTTATGTTGAAAGTAATTTTATATCTATGTTATTTTAGCTTTATTACTCAAAGATTTATTTTTTGCTTACTCGAATAACAATTTGAATAATTTAAAAAAGTTTTGAAAAAATTATGCTTTTTAAAACTATAGTTATTATTGCTGTCATAAGGTTTCAATTCTATTAAAAAATAAATTACACCTGCGATGAAGAAAAACTACATTCACGTGTATAAAATTTAATTGTTATATCTTTTGATAAATTTAAAAACTGATGGTATAAATTGAATATTTTATTTAGAATATCAATTATTCAGATCATGGATATCTCAAAAATTTTCTTTAAAATTCCAATAATTCCATTTATATATTAAATATAATTTTAATAATATCTATTTATTGAAATATTATCAATTACATATATTTTGAAAAATTTTTAAATATAATCAAAATTAATATTGGATATTCTACTTTAATGTATATAATTTTATTATTTTGAATAAATTTTAGATTATACAAAAGGATTAGATATATTGCAAAATTATTATTTTAAAATATTTTTTACTTCATAATTAAATGTGATGGTTTTTAAAATGAAACCTGAATTTTTTTCTCTGTAAATAATCTTTAAATATATAATTTAATTTTAAAAGCTTTTTAGAAAAAAACACATTGAATTAAATTCAGAGTTTAAACAATTTTAACTTTATCCATAAGGTTAATGACATAAATATGATTATTAAACAGAGTATAATTAAGATAATTTAACATTTTAATCATCTCATAAGTCTATGAGTATAAACTGGATTAAATTTTTAAATCAAGAATGTAAATTTAAAATCATATATATTTTTAAAATATATGTTGATAAATATCATATTTTTTAAATCTTAGCCATGTTTATATTTTCAAAAGGAAAAAAGTTTATTTTAATTTAAAATTATATGAATATAATTTTTTTATCAATATATTTTATATTTAGATTTTTTGCTATATCAATTTTTAAAAGAGATGATATTGTGATATTTATCTTTATTTTATGAGACAGAATCAATGTAAATAATAATTCGGATTTTTAATATATAATGTAGAATCAAAATATATATTTTAAAATACGGATATTTTGAAGTCTTATGAATTTTATTGAATCTATTAATATAAAAAACAATAAATTTTTATAATAAAAGTTTATCATTATTTTTGTTTATGTTAAAGAAACAAAAAAGTTTAAATATTAAAAATCATATAAATATAAAAATTAATAAATTTCCAATGTTTTTATGTCACATAATGGATATGTAAAAAATTAAATGCTGTTATATGTTGCCATGTACATATTAAATACAAAATATTTATCAGTTATTATTTAATTTATATATTGAAAAACTCAAATTTTAATACATTGTTTTGGATTATATTTTAAAAGTTCTAAATCTTTTGTAAAATTTATTAAATTTTTGAATAACTAAGATGAAAATAAATATTGATCTCAACATATTTTGCAATATGAAACTAAAAATAATATTTTTCATCAAAAAATTATTATTTATTAAAAATATCAAACATTAAATATATTATGTAACAATTATAATTCTAGATATCACATTAATTTTATGATTTTTTAAAGAACAATATTTAAATAATTTAAAATTATATCGAGATATATTCAAGAAAATATAAATAGATATTCTATATAATCATATGTGTCTAATTTTTAAAAATTGATTGAAATAAATTCATTATCGTTCTGAGATTCAATAAAGAAACATTAGTAACGACTGTATAATTAAAATGTATATATATCCTCCATTTGAAAGAATCTTAGATTAAGTAAGATTTTTAAATTTACTTTATTTAAATAGTTTTAAGAAATTTTTATTAAAACAGTGAAAAATTAATTTATCTTCATACCTTCAAAAAGTATTTTAATTATTTAGTTTTAATTTTATTTATTGAATTATTATATAGAAGATGGAGATCTATTAAGAAATATAAATACAAAAACTTTTATACTTTGACAAGAAATAATTAAAAATATTTCTCTTATATTTTAGAATTCCTACATATTTAGAATTCGTTCATTAGAAAATGATCAGTTTAATTCATAACAAATTTGAGCAATGTTTAACGTAATAACATTATTGGATGACAAAATTTGTTTCTATAAGTTATTTTTTTTAAAAATTTTTAAATATCATAAATTAAAATACAATTTTATATATAATTAAACAAAATAATATATTTGAATAAAATGAATATTTAAGTAAATAAGATTATTAATATTTTGAAATCACACAAAATGTTTCAATATATCTTAGAACATTCATAAAATTATATTTCATGATAAAACTTTAAATTTTAAAATTTATTTGCCAAACAAACTATTAATTTATTCAATATGAAGAAATGAAATAAAAAATATGCAAATATCATGATATTTATACTTACAAAACTTAATTTTTATTTTATGTTCTACATGAGATAGAACAAATATTTTTGATATGTTCAGAGTTACATACAAAATTTCATTAAATAATATTATAATATCTAGAATTAAATGAAAATTTTAGACATGTACTTAAATTTATTAAATGATTAGAGTCTTAACAATTTAAATAGTAAAAAACATCACCTAATTTTTTTAAAAATGTTTTACATTACATTTTAAAATTTATGGATATAATTAAATAAATGCATATTTTTATTAAAATATAATATATCAAAATAAAATTAGCTTTTTATAAGCATATATGGAAATTGATTGTTTAAATTTTGAAATATAATATATTTTAAATAAATTATTTTGACATTTTTTTATTGTATTAAAATTTAAGAAATTTGGATAATTTCACATATTATTAAAAAATATTTAAGGTCTACATAACTATCTTTACCCTCCCAAATTTTACCTTAAATATACTGTCAATATTTATTGTATATTCAAAATATTTTGACTCATATCAATCACATAATTATTTTCTATATATTTAAATTACTTCTATTTTTTATAATTTTCAAGGAATGTTAATAGTTAATAATAAAAAACCTTATCTTTGATATTTGATGAATAAATCTTTTTGATAAACCAATTAAATTTCTCAGATAAGATGATTATTTTGTTTTTATTTATCGCTCTACACGTAAAATTTAATGATTATAAAGTTGAATTAAAGAATATCTAATTTTAGTAAGATTCTTGTGAGCGAATAAAATACTTATAATCTTGAGAACTAAAAATATATGTTTTATTTTGATAGGATCAAATCGATATCATCGTTATTTATTCAGGAATAAATATTTTCATTCAAGCAATTCTATAATCCTACGTCAACTTATCTTATTTTGTGTATCAAACTTTTAAAATATTTTATAATAATGATACAAAATAATTGAATACTTTTACGATAAATTAAAATATCTTTAAAACTAATATATTTATTAACAATTTCAATTTTATATCAAAATAATGTTTTATTTAAAATTTTCTTTTTTTAATATGAATATTGTCATTTTGAATTTCATAATATATATTTGAATAATATCAAGATAATTTTTAAATTAATAAAATATTGACAATATGTTTTATGTAAATTACGATATTCCTTTTTTAAAGCATATTTGATAACAAATAATAAATTAATGGTTTTTATTTATAAATTATTTAAAGACAATATGTTTAAAATTAACCATATATTTAGATAATATAAGATTATATAAAAGAGTAAATAATAAATTAAAGCTTTATCAAAGGAAAAAGTGATCATGTTTATAAATTATTTAAACATTGTTTTAAATTAAGACAATTTTCAAAATATTAGATAAAAAATATTTTATTATTTAATGTGAAATATAGTATATTTCCAAAAATAATGGTGCTTTTATAATTTTAAAAATTTATGATAACACTTATATTTTTTACAATATATAAGTTAAAATATAAATCAAGATTTTTTTAATGATTGAATTTTTTCTAGAAAATTCAAAAAAGATAAAATATTATTTTATAAAAAATCATAATATTTTTATTATTCCGATTAAAATTAATCCAAATATAAGCAAAGATATATATAAAAAAATAATTATTAAATAGATGATAAATAAAAATATCTGTTTTTGTATATTAAATTAAAAAATATACATACTTATATAATTATTAAATAATAATTATTATTTATTTTACAATAATTATTATATTCATAATAAAAAATAAATTTATCATCTATTTAAATATATTTATAACTTAGTTGTTTTTGATGAGGTTAACTATCTATTTATAAATATCTATAAATATAAAATAATTTTAAAATATTTATATAAAGTTTTTAAGTTATATTAAAACTTATTTTCAATGTGTTTAAATGGTTAAAATTACTTAATCAACTAAATGGCTATATCATTTATTTAATATATATATCAATCTATTTCAAATTGTTTTAGATTGTGAAATTAATTTTTCATTTATGATTTTAAATTTATATATTATTATCAGTTAAAAGATCATATAGAAATCTCAATATGATGATAATTTTTCGAAACAAAAATAATATATATATTTTTATAATCAAAATTAGAATATCAAATAACTAATGGAATGTTTGAAGTTAATTTATATTTTTGATGGTCTTATCATATCAACTGATAAATATCTTTAAAACGATAAAAAATTTATTAATAATGTCTAATCATTAATTGTCATATAAAAATACAATTTTAATTGAAAAAATATAATATCAATAGTATAGTAACTCGTTGATTTATAGACATATATAATGAAATTTTCATTCTTTATTGCTTATTTTTAATCACATTTTATTTATAAAATAAGGATTTTTAACAGATTTTCATTTACAAATCATCATCGTGAATATATTGATCTGTACAAAAAATTTTTGAAATTAGTTCAAATTTATTACAATGTTACTATCAAATGATTTTATTACATTTAAAATAATAACCAGTTTGAATTCAATGAATTAATAATTAGTTTAATCTATATACAGGAAAATTAATTAAAAATTAATTTACTATGAATATAAAACCATTAACACCATAAAGTTTATTTTTATAATTTTTTATAACCATTTGATTTTTACAGTAAATATAATTTCAAATTATATTCATGAAATCTTTTTTCAATTTTATTTTACGTCTAAAATTCAAAAATATTTTGAAATATGAAATTTATGTCATATTGTTTAAAAAAAATTATTCTAGAACGAATAAAAATATACTTATGATAAAATAGTAAAATTTTTTACGAATTATAGAAATATTCAAAATTTATGACAAAAATGTAATTTATTTAATAATATTAGTTTAATGACTTTCTTCAAAAATACGATACAGTTTAAAAAAACAGATTACTTTTTGACAAAAATATTAATTTTATGTAAATATTTAAATAAATTCTGAAAGATTAAATAAAGTTAAATATATTCAGAAAATAATAAACCTTTCTATATATAATTTTTGAATACTATAAAGAAATATGAAAATAATGTACCTAATTTTTTATACTGGATGTATTTGAGAAAATTTAATAAACGACTTTATTTTAATTTTATATTCGAATTAGTTCATGTACAAAAATTATTATATTAAACTTAAATCATTACATTCAAAAACATAAATATTTCCTCATTCAGTTGTTTCAAAATTTCGATCAGAAATTTTAATCAACTTACTCATGAAATTATGTCATGAAATGTATATAATAATATTATTTTTCATTTTAATTTTCATGATTTACATTAACATGAGTTAAATTTCACATTTAGAACATTTATATAAGATTTATCTTAAAAAATCTTTCAATATTCTAAAATACTTTTCTCTGAACATTACATTCAAAATTTATATTCTTCATCTGTGATATTGATAATAAAATATTTTATAAATTGAAAAATTAAATAAAAACCTTATTTTATCAAATGTTATTTGAAATTAAAATAAACATTATTTGATGTTTTAACAAAATACAAGTATTCAAATGGCATTAAAAATCTAAAGATTACAATAAAATAGAATGATCGATAGTTTGAAAGAAAACAATAATAAACAAGTTGCAATATAAATATTAACGTGAAAACGGCTATTTCATTAATAATAAATAGAAATTTAATTATTTTTTTTGATAAAATAAATCAGATCGTTTTAAAAGTTATGAAATAAAATTAAATGTAGATAAATAAGAGATAAATGTTATAAATAAAATATATTAAAATAAATTTTTAAACAGCTCTGACTCAAAATGATTTATCGTAAATATAACTCCACAAAATTTTATTTTATAAATGATATAAGAAATAAATGAAAATATAAAATAATTGATACGATTATATCTCCGAAACGCTTAATATAGTCAAAGGCAAAATGTATATCATATAAATACCCATATAAATGATTTTCAATATCACATATGATAAAATTTAAAATTATTAAATTTATTTTAAAACTAATATTTTTCATTTTAAAATTTTTATTTTTCTAATTATGTATTTTTCAAAATATATCTAGATTTCTAGATATTTATTGTTTATTTATAGAATTCATTTCATACAATACTCTGCAAATGATATTTAATATAAAACCACACAGAGTTAATCCAAATAAAATATACTGAGGTAACAATAATTTTTCATAAAGAATAAAGAAAGAAAAAATTATTCCTAAAACAGTTCGAATTGAATATGCGAAGTCTTCGATCATCCGTGGTAATATTCGTTGAAAGTAAAATGGAACTAAGTATGTCACAAATACAGACATCATACTCAATAGAAATATATTAATCCAACATTTAAAGTTAAAAGATCATCCAATAGGCCATTTTTTGTTGTAATTATTGGATATATTAATAAAATACATGAAATCGGAATAGTAAGTATCATACTTAACGTTAACCTTGAAAAAGGTTTCTCAGTTAATAAGGAACCTGGATCTTTTTTGATAACATATAACTGAATTTAATATGATAAATTTAATAACAGTAAATAAAGTATTTTTTTAATTAAAAGTTATAAAAATTTATCTCAAAAATAATACCTCGTTGATTTTTAAGATTGGATAACAATAAATGTAATATAGATATACATATATACGATATCTTATTTTTTAAATTTAAATTTGTATCAATAAAGAACGTTATTAATAATGATAAATTTGCAACTGCTAGACCTATAAACATAACTATAGCTTTTCATTTGATTCCATTTGTTAATTTTTCAATCCCTAGTATGTATGAGCAAACTGTAATTCCAATTTTTGTAAGTTGATTGTAAATAATGGCATAATATAGATATAATTGTCTCGTAAAAAAATAAAATATAAGTGAATTGTAGATATATTCACATAAACCAATAAGAAAAAGAAACATCATAAAACTAATTTTAATTATTTAAAATACGGAAAAGAAATTTATGATATCTTTAATCTTTCCAAAAAATATGCTATCATAAACAACACAGATGCACATATAATATTGCTGATAGGAATTATTGTAAATTGAATTAAAAAAAATATCGGATAGGATTTTATAAACCAGCCAAATAAACACACCAAAATATGTGTAAATATAAACAAGAAAGTTAGAATACTATTAATCAATTCAATTCATACCATATTTCATTATTCTAAAATAATTTTTTCTTGATGATTGATCAATGTTTATCACACTGATTTGATCGACTGTTCATTTTGAGGTGAAATTCTACTGAATCAATTTCCATTGTAATTATTTTAAATATTTAGTAAATAATCTCAAATACAAATCTAATATTATAAGATTTTAACTTTATAAATCCTATTAAACATAAAATTTTATTGATCTCATTATTTCAAAATAAATCAATGACATTAGTCATCAGATGTATATTTGTCTTAACTTAAATAAAGTAGATTACTAAATACATAATATGAACTTATTCTATAATCAAAAAATATTATGTCGTTTTAAATTTAATATTTGTAATATATTTTATAAATATATTGAATATGGATTAAAACAAAGAGAGGTAACAAATGATGTAAAAATCTGAAATAACTTAATTGAAGAGGATTTATATATTATGTCTAATCAACTAAAATCAATCATACTACATTTACTAAATGTTTATAAACATCTTCTTGATTATAGATTAGTGAGAAAAAATGTTATGAAATCAATATTTAAACATATAAACGTATATTTTATAAAATATTATTAATTTTAAACACATGCTATAATAATAGTGACATATTTTTAAAAAAGAATTATATATTTACTCATTGAAAGATCGCCTTAGCAATAATTATTTTAAATAAGATTAAATTATATCTTTCATGTCTATATTTTTCAGACAAAACACGAAATAACAAATCTCAAAAATATAATTTCAATTATTATGATTTTTAAAAATTATGTTTATCTATCAAAAACATTAATTTTTCATATACATTGTTTAAAATAAAAATATTTTTCGAATTATTTTATATTTTTAAAAATAGTATTATAAGTAGAATAAATAACATATTCAAGAAATTTTTTATAAATAAGAAGATTTATATCATTTTATATCTTGTATACAATCAGCATATTTATTTATATTATGTTTTAATTATTTTTATTTTCAATAAAAATATTTAATTTAAAAAGTTAGCTAAAATGACTCATATTTATGTTATTTTATTTCGATATTAATATATAAAAATAATAATATTTATATTATAACATTAATTATATATAAACCGTATCACATAAATCATTTATATATTTATTAAATAAAAAATGTGAATAATATTGCAACTCATTAGTCTTTTTGCGTTAAATTGATTACAAAAAATTATTTAACTTAAAGTAACAAATTTAAATAAATGACATAATATAAATAAATTAAATACATTAAATTATTGTTCATATTAGTTTAAAAATATTTTTCAGTATTTTTAGATCAAAAGATTAATAAAATAAAACTTATAATTCTCATCTTTTTAATTTAATAAGTATAAAATATTAAATAACATATTTTAACTAATATTTGAACATGCGTGACTTAGAAAAAAATATTTTAGTGATTAAATCTAAAAATATATTATATTAATATCAAAAATAAAAAATTTTATTTGACAAAATATATTTTTATTTATGTATAATATAAAACACGAAGTGAATCAAAAATGTTTGATGCAAACAAATTAGAATAAAGCTAACAATCAACATAAAACGCAAAAACTAGTTTTGTTATAAAATATTAAAATATTAAAAAATAAAATATAAATATGTTTATGAATAAATATTTTCCATAAATTTCAACGTTAAATATTTTATATGATTCTATATTATCCCTTATACATATATTTAACATTTTATCAATTAAATGTTTTGTTTAATTGTAAAATGACATATTTTGAATTTTTATGTAATTTTACAAGATATTATATCTATATTTGAATCAAATTTTAATAAATTTTATTTGGATATTTTATTCATTGTGAGTTTTATAATAGATTTAAATTATCATTGATGTTATTTGCTCAACTCATAGGTTATATTCTCTTTTGTATATTTTTGTTTTACCAATCAAAATTTTAACTATTTATTGTAACTTATCTATCATATCATTATTATTCAAAAGAAATTTTATTTCTTAATCAATGTAATTTACTGCGCATGTATTATAGTGTAAAAATGAAAAACGATATTAAAATGTTATCATTATTAACAATATTAAGATTTAAATACATGAAAATTAAAGAAGATAACATGAATGTAGCATATCGTTGTTTTGCTTTTAAGAGGTGTATTTTAATTAATTTTAATTTTATCAAATAAAAAAATCGAATTTTGATTTATCAAGTGATATATTGCTATTTTGACGTTTATAAATTTTTTATCATTTGAATATTTAAAAATATTTAAATTCACGATGAAAATTAAGATATCCATTGAATTTAACATATTTAGCTTTAAAACATTTTAAGATCTGTTTCTAATGATATATCTGATAAATTTAATATAAATGTAAATCAATTTTGTTCAATATTTTTAAAAAAATCTTTAAAAAGCATATGGGTATACTACTAAACCTAAATATCAACAATATTTTAACTTATTCTTTTGAAGTATTATATCTTAATAACAAATATATATCGTATATATTTATTATTGTGTGATATCTGATGATAAAAAGGAAAATTTTGTATATCTAAAATATATCTACATACATAAAATATATCTTATGCAAAATAAAATGCGCATTTAAATTAAAAAATTTTCGTTATAAATATATTAAATATCTCAAATGTTTTTAAATAAAATTTTAAAGTGATTCTATAATTAGTAAATACTAACAGGTTATTATTTATATTTATTCAAGATTTAGATAAAAATATAATTATTTAATATTATAATAAATATTAACAAAAAATCTTATATATTTTGATGAATATTGTTTTGTATTTTACATTTCAATATTTATGTATCGAATATCTGAAGATATATAATTCTAAAAAACACATATATTATTAAAATTAACGATTATTTTAAAATAACATATTTGTTATAATGTTAATATTTTCAATTATTTAATTTAATTTTTCTTTAAAAATATATTTATCTAATCATATAATTCTTATTAAGAACAATAATCTTTTTAATTTAGTGATCTTATGTTATGTGTATAAATTATTCATTTTATTCAAACATCATTTAAAATAAAATGATACATTTATAAAAATGATTTTAATTTAAACACATATTTGAATTTTCTTATTTTTATTTTTTAATAATCTATTAAATTAAAAATATTTTGATATTTACAAATAATATACCATAAACATAATGAATATATTTTATAAAAAAATTCATTGAATATTTAAATATTTACATTAAAAATGGTTTATATAATCATAACGTTATATAAAAATGTCAAATACATTAAAAAATTATATTTCCAATTTAATACAAATAATTTGAATTAGATCTCATATATACGGTCTCTGTCAATGATAGAAATATTTAATAATAAAACAATTTTATTTTTAACTAATTTTGCAATCTTCTTCATTTATAATATGATAAATAAGATGATAAATATAAAATTTTTTATTTTTAGGTCATTAATAAATGAAAGATTTTTAAATTTATTTTATACAAAAGACTAAAAAAATTATTATTTTCACAGTATATCATAAATTTCTATCACATTTTAAGTAAATTGATATTTTATTAAAATACATAATAATGATTAAATTTATTGATAAATAATATAAACATATATTTGTTTAAAAATAAAAAAATTTTTCAAAGATTTTTGAAATAACAGTTTTTATTTGAAAAAAAAAATAAATATTAATGTAATTATAAAAATATTTTTAAAAGATAATTTTTTTATTTAAGGATGTTATAATCTTAATTAACACCATATATTGGTTCATATTTTTATCGTCAATTAAATTTTTTAGAATAATCGATAATAATTATAATTTTAGAAATGATATAATTTTAATATCTTGAAAATTTTGATATTATCAATATAAATGAAATATTGAACAATTTTTTATAAGTATTTATTGAACTATGAAAGTAGCTTTTTAAAATATATGAAAAATCAGAAAACTAAATGATATTTAAAATATAAAAATAAAATAGTTCCTTTATAAATGTATCTTTCCATAATTTAGAAATGATAAATAACAGACTGAAGGATATGTTTTAAAAATATTTGTTCATTAAAATAAATAAAATCATTTATCATAAATAGATACCATTTCTGATTAATGATTGAATTAAAAAAAACCAAAATTTAATCAATGAAAATAATTTCTCTAATTTATGAAATTAAAGATAATTTATAAAGATTTTATTTTATAATTATTCAAAATTAAGTTAATAGATGGTTATTATTTTTAATAAGTTTAATTAAGATTGGTAGAAATGTTCAATATTTGAGTTAAATTATTTAAAAATTTATACTTATTAATTAAATTATATTTAAATATTATAAATTTTACAACTTTTTAATTTTTCAAATATTTTTTACAGTTTAGTATGTTAAATTGTAAAAATTAATTATATAAATATTTATTTATTAAATTTGATTACAAAAATATAAAGAAAAATTAAAAATACACTTCATTTAAATAAATAATATATCAAAATATTTAGTTTCATACTATTATTATTTTGATTTAATGTTTTTCGTTTAAAACTTCTGAGAAAAACATCAATATACTATGTTTATTATTTAGATATACACAATTATAAATCATTGATATAAAGAAAATTTTCACAAAAAATATTTTAGTGATCGATTTTTATTTATTTTTATAAGCATAATAGGTATTAATTATAACATAAATTCATTTGAAAATCAATTAAATACAATTTTTCAAAAAAATTTATAAATATATTCTAAGATAAAATGTAAAACTAAATATAAATAATCATTGTTCATAAAATTAATGTTATAGAAACAAAGTTTATAATCATTTTAAAATAAATAATAATATAACGCAAAACAATTTTAAAACTAATTTTATCAAGAATTATTAATTTATATAATTACCTTTAAGAAGAATTTATTCGTCTTTTATTGTATGAATTTTATCATTGTGTAAAATAATAATGTAAAAATAAAATAATGTTTCACATTATCACAGATATATTAAAATTATATAATTAATTTATAATTATTAATTAATCGTATATTTTCTGAATAAAAATGTATATCAATTTTAAATATATTTAATCGATTCATTTTAATTTAATTTTTCGAAAATCAGTATTTCTAGTTTTAAACAAATGGCAAAAATATTTTGTAAAAAATAATATCAAGAATAACGACAGATTTGTTTTTTTTTTATTTTTAATTCTAGAAAATCATTAAAATATGATAATATCATTTTTTATCAGTAAAATAATTTTGATTTATTTAATATAGCTCCATAATATACGAAAATAAATATATCAAAATATTGAAATATTTTAATTCATGTATTTTGCAGAGTATTATGTTGATGAATATTTTGATAAATAATACTGTATATATTATTTTATGATGTATTTATTTTAAATAAGATGATGAAATAAAATGAGAATGTTATCCATAAAATATATTTTACAAAAATTATTAAAAATTTAATTTTAGCTGATGAATGCTTACATGAATTAAAAATTTTCTTGTAATGAAAAAAAATAAGATCCGTAAAATATATCTTATACTTCTGAATTCTAAATTGAAATAATATTTTGATTTTATGAACTAATTTTTGTTAAAAAGTTGAAATAAGATATTTTTACATAGTTGTGATTTTTTACATTTATAACCAGAATGTCTTATAAATATATTACATTCATTAAAAACTATAGATGTTTATCTTCAGATTAGTTTCTATGAATATTGTTATGAAATAAAATTATCTATATTCTTTTAATTAAAAAATCAATAAAAAATTTTAATTTAGAAGTATTTAGAAATTTTCTGTTCATATACAGTTTATATATACTATAACAGTTTAAAAAATATATAATGGAATAGATATAGTTTTCTTTTTTGTATACTTGTATCATTTTGTCGAAGGAAAACATAATTAATTTAACATCGTTTTGATTGAGAATTAAATTTCATATCTTCAAAGATATAATGAGAATTTATATTATATTATATTAATAAAATTAACTAAGAAATAAAGCAGATTTCACAAGTATATATTTTATTAAGCAAATTATAAATGAAATATAATTAAAATATACGCGTCAGATATTATTAAACCTATATTTATATTCAAATCAATTATTTAAAATAATATTAAATCTTACATAACATTTAACAATATTTAATGATTTGAATAAACAAAGAATGTATGTTAATTATTTGGGATATAAAAATCCATTTATCAATAAAATTATATTTTGATTTTAAATGAATTATTTTATAAAATAATTCATGTTTAAATAAGAATTTTCAGAAAAATTTGACATGTTTGAATTTTATATATGCATAAAAATCTACTTTCTTAAAACATTGATAAAATTTTTAATCATATATTATAAATTTATTGAATTTTGTTTTTATCAATCTTATTTAAATGTATACTCTATTAATTGTTTTACTATATTTTAATGTTACCAAAAGATCATACAATAATTTGAATCTTAATATTTCAGATAATTGCTTTTTGTAGGATTGAAATTATTTATATATCTTTAAATTTATAATTTCAATTCGAAGTTTATGATTATACAAATTAGGAATCATCAAAACATATGTGAGAGTATAACAACTACACCTAAAAATTTCTTAATTTTTTTACATATTAGAAGATAAATCATTCAATAAGATATATCTTTGTTCATCTACATACAATAATAACATAAAAATCGTCCTTTATACTTATATTGACATTTTTATTGAATAAATGAATAATTTTAATAATAGATTTGAGCAATAGCATGTTATATAATTTTAGACATTTTTAAATTATTAAATCATATTTTAATTTTGTAAGATATTATATGAAGAAATATTGTTGCATTTTGAAATGTAAAACGCTAAAAATAGAAACATAATTTATCATAATTTGATATAGATCCATAAAATAGTGATATGAAAATACAATTATCAAAATAAATGTATATTTTTAAAATATGATTGTATCAAAAATTTGACTTTTATAAATTTACAAGCAAAAAGTACAAATTCAAATATTAATAATATTTTGATCAAAGTTTTATTTATAAACAAATAATAATCTTTAATAACATAAAATAAACATTAACTCACAAAAATAAAATTTTGAAAACATCTATTGATTTATTCAATATATCTTGCTGATATAAAATTTTCACTTTTAGAAACGTGTGAAATTTACGAAGAGTTCGTGTATATTTAAAACTATTGTAAATACTGACATTGTTTTTTCTAATTGAATTAGAAATGATAACATTAACAACAATAGTATTGATATTGTATTTTGATTATAAAACAATATTTAAATTTTAAAAAAATTATTTTCTTAAAATATATTAATAATTATTTTATAAATATTTTGAGATATTTTCATAAAAAATCAACTTACGTTCTTGTTTTGTAGAAAAAACGTTTTTGAAATAAATATTTTAGGATAGCCTATTTTTGATAAAAAATATTTGATCATTAGAAAAATGAAAAATATTTTAATGTTATAATTGATTCATTTTATATATTTTTCAATTTACTGTTTACATTAATTTATTTTTAAAGTATAATTTGATCATTATTTTAAACAAATACATTGATCACATTTAGTTTTTTATGAAAAATTTATATGATATAATTTTAATCATAATTAACAATTTAATATATTGTTGAAATCTAATAACGGAATAATTTTGATTATAATTAATTTCGTTTTTAAAAGTTTTAACTTATTAAATATTATTAAAATAATTTTCATAATTATATACAATGAAATATTTGTTAAAATTTATATCTAATTATCGATTATAAATAACAAACAAATTGGGTAAAAAGAGATTTAAATATATATGGATAAATAAATAAATCTATTATGAATTTAGAACAAAATTATTTTTACAAGATATAAATTTTAATAGAAAAATAGTTTTTCTCAAATAATCGAATAAAAATATCTCATAACATAAGATATAATTTTTCAAAATTTGTTTATGTAATTTTAAAACAAAATGTTAAATATTGTATAAAATAAAATATTTTATATATTTTAAATTAAATAGATTCTCGACTAAATCTTAATTTGATAAAATTTAAAAATTATTGATATTTACCACAATTACCATATTGAAAATCTAAAAACACTTCATCGACTCATTCACGTTCAAATAATTAATCTAATTTCATATTGTATGCAATAAGAGATAATTTTGTATATTCATTGGATGGTTAATTTTATAATTATAAATTAAAAAAACAATAAATCATATCTTTAGATACCTTTATTTTTGATAAAATCTAATACATAATATTATTAGAAAACATTTAATATATAATAAAAGAAGTTATGAAGAAATATGGATAATAATAAGATTTATTCAGACCAAAAATTTTCATATAATCTAAATGGTATGCCTAAATTCATGAAATAAAATTAATAAAAATCAAGATTATTTAGATGCTATCATTTATATAAATACAAATGGCTAAATTCGAAAAATAAAAAAGTTGAACATTATGAAATTTATATTAGTAAATTTTTATGATTCAAATTTAATATTTATACGTCATCACGTTAAAAATAAATATTAAATGATATTGCAGTGTTTTTAAAAAAGTGTATATCGATCTATAGACGTAAGATAAAAACCATTACATTATGACGATATTTATTGTTTTTTTCTTAATTCTAAAAAAAATTAGAAATCATTTTATATAATATGAATGAATTTTGTTGAATAAATTTAAAATCATCAAGAAAATTATTGTTCCTTTCAAAGATATTTGATATTAATTCGTTTCTTCTTAGCATATGAAAAATTTTAATAGATACAATTACAATAAAATATTTATATAATTTCAAAAAATCTAGACTTATAATGCTCTATAAACATTAAATTGTTAATTATATATACATTAATAATTTTAACATAGTGTTGACAGTTATTCTCGAATAGTCTAGAAACCTCTACTTTTTGAACAGCTTCTTATACATATATCTATAAATATTTGAGATCAAAATATATCTATCGTTGAAAGAAATGATTAAGATATCATATAAATCTTTTAACAAATTTTTGAAAATTTGAGTTTATTATATATGAATAATATTTTTTTAAATAAATTTTTGAAGTTGAATAAATTTTTAAAAATGACATATAAATTAAATTAAAATTTTAAGTATTCCTTTTGATTATATAATATTATTGCAGAGAAAATTTGTGTATATTTCGCTTTTATGACAATCAAAGAAAATTATTTTATATTTTTGACTTATCAAAACAAAATATATGCAGTTATTCATTTCAAAATAATATAATTAAATAGAATATATCAAACACGTGGTTTATAATAGCGATCTAATTTATATTGAAAGATAAATTTTACCACTATAAATGAAGCATTTTTAATCAAATATATAGTTATTATTATAATTTAAAAATAAGCAATACATAAATATATTTTTAATTTGTAATTTGAAAAATAAATTATTTATAAGAAGATAAAAAATTTAATAATACATCATTTTATAAATAGAAAATATCATTCACATGAAATTTGTTTTGATTTGTGTTCGAATTTTAAAAGCTATGTTTCATTCTCATTTAAAAAATTTTTAGATTTAGAGATATTCACATTAAATTAAATATTTTAAAGATAATGCACAGATATAAGATAATTTAAAGATTTCTCACAATAATAATAAATAAATGATATTTTCAATTTTATATATCTTATAATGATATATATTCACAAATCATAAAAAAATTAAATGACATAAATCAGTTCTATTTGATTAATGATAATCAATTTAACGGTTTATGATTTAAAATGTTATAATTTTCTTTGATAAATTTACATTAAAAAAATTGTGATTTAATTATATTTTGATACTATATATATGTAGATTTCTAGCATTTTTACGAATTTAAGTTATATTAGCCAAAAAATTACATTTTTAAAAGAACATTTTAGAATATCGTTTTTAACTTAATCGACCTTTCAAGTGTATTATAGATTTATATTTTTTATGAAAACTATTATTTAACCGTAAAACTTTTAATAAAATAATGTATGAACTATCATCATTACTTGAACTAATATTTTTAAATTTTATAAATACAATCTGTTAGCATCTTATAAAATCTAAATAATTAACAACATATTCATATTAATTTATACATGACGTATTTTTTTAAATTATTTTGATTTTCAGCTAATAAATTTAAAATATTTTATTCAAAAGACAAATTTCAAAAACTTACGAATTTATTTAGTAAATAAACACACAGTTTAAATTTGTTTTATAAATAGTAGTTTGAAATATCTGTTTAAATCTAAAATATGTATTTAGATATAAAAATTTATTTTTTTAATTCTACTCAACATAAATATTTCAATCGTTTTATTTTAATTACAACTTAATAAAGGAAATTTTTTTTTATTAAAAATAGCTTTTTATTCATATAAACCGCGTCGATCAAATGATTATTTAAGAAAATATTCAAAAACTTCAACACGAAAAACTAAAAATAGAGATGTATTTACGAAATATCAAAGTTCCCTTTATTTCTTCATTTTCAACGAGAAATCGACGATATATCAAAATTTGCGAACATGAAATGATTATATAAATACAAGATTTTGCTCAATATTTATAATGTAGTTTTTATTTTAAAGTTATGAACAAATCTATTTTCATTATATAAATATTTCACTAAATACTCAAAACAATTTGCTTAAATGTGTTTAATTATATATTTATTTTTAAAATAAATGAAATGTAGAGTATATTCATAAGAGTTATTCTCAATTAATTGTCGCTGTAACGTTATATCTCAAAAATTTTGATTTTCGGATTTATAAATATATAAGAAATATTGAAGAATTTTTTATGAGTAACTATTGAACCTATAAACGAAGCTCTTTGAAAATATATGAAAAATCATAAAACTCTGTGATGTTAAAATATAAAAAAAAAAATAAAATAGGGACAATTATAAATGTATCTTTCCATTCTTTTGAAAATGATAAATAACAGACTGAAGATGTACCATGTAAAAATATTTGTTAATAAGAACTAAATCAAAATCATTTGACATAAATAATACCTATTCTGATAATGATTGAATTTTTAAAAACACAAAATTAATCAATGAAAATAATTTCTCTAATTTATGAAATAATAGATAATTTATAAAGATTTTATAGTATGATTTTCACAGTAAATTAAAATTAAGTTAGATGGTTTATTATTTTTAATAAGTTTAATTAAAATTGGTAGAAATGCTCAATATTTGAGTTAAATTATTTAAAAATTTATACTTATTAATTAAATTATATTTAAAATAATAAATTTTAGAACTTTTTAATTTTTTCAAATATTTTTTACAGTTTAGTATGTTAAATTGTAAATTGTAAAAATATGTTTTATTTTTAAATTTGATTACATGATAAAAAGAAAAATTAAAAAATACTTTGTTTTAAATAAATAAGATAATCAAAAATATTTATCTTTCATACATTATTATTTTGATTTAATGTTTTTCGTTTAAAACTTCTGTAGAAAAACATCAATATACTATGTAAATTATTTGAGTACACACTGTTATGTTTAATGCTTTCTTACAATCATTAATATAAAGAAAATTTTCACAAAAAATATTTTAGTGATCGATTTTTTAATTTATTTTTATAAGCATAAGTAGGTAGTTAATTATAACATAAATACATTTGAAAATCAATTAAATACAATTTTTCAAACATTTATAACATATTCTAAGATAAAAATGTAAAACTAAATATAAGATTATCACTTGTTCATAAAATTAATGTTATAGAAACAATGCAGTTTATAATCATATTAAAAATAAATAATAATATAACGCAAAACAATTTTTAAAACTAATTTGTCAAGAATTATTAATTTATATAATTACTTTAAGAAGAATTATTCGTCTTTTATCTTATGAATTTTATCATTGTGTTTAAAATAATAATGTAAAATAAAATAAATAGATTTCACAGTCATTGAATGATATATTAATTTATAATTATTTAATTAATCAAATATTTTTATAATAAAAATGTATATCAATTTTAAATATATTTAATCGATTCATTTTAATTTAATTTCTTCGAAAAATCGAGTATTTCTAGTTTTTAAACAAATGGCAAAAATATTTATTAAAAAAATAATATCAGAATAACGACAGATCGGTTTTTCTTTTTTATTTTTAATTCATAGAAAGCCATTAAAATGTGGATAATATCATTTTTTATCAGTAAAATAAATTTTGGATTTATTTAATATTTAGCTCGGTTATCATAATATACGAAAATAAATATATCGAAATATTGCAATATTTTAATTGCATGTATTATGCAGAGTATTATGTTGATTATCTTTATTTTGAAAAATACTTTAATATATTATTTATGATATATCTATTTTTAAATAAGATGATGAAATAAAATGTGAATGTTATCCATAAAATATATAAAACAAAAATTCATTAAAAATTTATTTTTTAGCTGATGAATGCTTACATGAATTAAAAATTTCTTGTAATGAAGGGAAAAAATAAGATCCGTAGATATATCTTATACTTGAATTCTAAATTGAAAAATAATATTTTTATGAACAAATTTTTGTCAGTGATATAAATAAGATATTTTTTAAAAGTTGTGATTTTTTTACATTTATAACCGAATGTCTTATAAATATCGTACATTCATTAAAACACTATAGATGCCTATCTTCAGATTAGTTTCTATGAATATTGTTATGAAATAAAATTTATCTATATTCTTTTTAATTGAAAAATCAATAAAAAATTTTTAATTTAGAAGTTTTAGAAATCCTCTGTTCATATACAGTTTATATATACTATAACAGTTTTAAAAAAATATATAATGGAATAGATATAGTTTTCTTTTGTATACTTGTATCATTTTGTCGAAGGGAAAACATAATTAATTTAACATCGTTTTATTGAGAATTAAATTTCATATCTTCAAAGATAATGAGAATTTATATTATATTAATAAAATTAACTCAGAAATAAAGCAGATTTCACAAGTATATATTTTATTAAGCAAATTATAAATGAAATATAATTAAAAATATACGCTTCAGATATTATTAAACCCTTATATTTATATTCAAATCAATTATTTAAAAATTATATAAATCTTACATAACATTTAACAATATTTAATGGATTGAATAAACAAAGAATGTATGATTAATTATTTGGGATAAAAAAATCCATTTATCAATAAAATTATATTTTGATTTTAAATGAATTATTTTTTATAAATAATTCATGTTAAATAAGAATTTTCAGAAAAAATTTGACATGTTTGAATTTTATATATGCATAAAAATCTACTTTCTTAAAACATTGATAAATTTTTTAATCATATATAATTTCATCATGAAATTTTTAAATTTATTGAATTTTGTTTTTATCAATCTTATTTAAATGTATACTCTATTAATTGGTTTTTTACTATATTTTAATGTTACCAAAGATCATACAATAATTTGAATCTTAATATTTCAGATAATTGCTTTTTGTAGGATTGAAATTATTTATATATCTTTCATTTATAATTTCAATTCGAAGTTTATGATTATACAAATTAGGAATCATCAAAACATATGTGAGAGTATAACAAACTACACCTAAAAATTTCTTAATTTTTACATATTAGAAGATAAATCGTAATAAGATATATCTTTGTTCATCTACACAATAATAACATAAAAATCATCCTTTATTATAACTTATATTAACATTTTTTTATTGAATAAATGAATAATTTTAATAATAGATTTGAGCAATAGCATGTTATATAATTTTAGATTTTTAAATTATAAAATCATATTTTATTCATTTTGTAAGATATTATATGAAGAAATATTTTTGCATTTGAAATGTAAAACGCTAAAAATAGAAACATAATTTATCATTATTTGATATAGATCCATAAAATAGTGATATGAAAATAAGTTTATATTTTTAAAAAGAGATTGTGTCAAAAATTTGACCATTCTTAAATTTACAAACAAAAAGTACAAATTCAAATATTAATAATATTTTGATCACAGTTTTATTTTATAAACCACATAATAATCTTTAATAACATAAAATAAACATTAACTCACAAAAAATAAAATTTTGAAAACATCTATTGATTTATTCAATATATCTTGCTGATATAAAATTTTCACTTTTAGAAACGTGTGAAATTTACGAAGAGTTCGTGTATATTTAAAACTATTGTAAATACTGACATTGTTTTTTCTAATTGAATTAGAAATGATAACATTAACAACAATAGTATTGATATTGTATTTTGATTATAAAACAATATTTAAATTTTAAAAATTATTTTCTTAATATATTAATAATTATTTAATAAATATTTTGAGATATTTTCATAAAAAATCAACTTACGTTCTTGTTTTGTAGAAAAAACGTTTTTGAAATAAATATTTTAGGATAGCCTATTTTTGATAAAAATATTTGATCATTAGAAAATGAAAAATATTTTAATGTTATAATTGATTCATTTTATATATTTTTCAATTTACATTAATTTATTTTTAAAGTATAATTTGATCATATTATAAACAAATACATTGATCACATTTAGTTTTTTATGAAAAATTTATATGATATAATTTTAATCATAATTAACAATTTAATATATTGTTGAAATCTAATAACGGAATAATTTTGATTATAATTAATTTCGTTTTTAAAAGTTTTAACTTATTAAATATTATTAAAATAATTTTCATAAGTTATATACAATGAAATATTTGTTAAAATTTATATCTAATTATCGATTATAAATAACAAACAAATTGGGTAAAAAGAGATTTAAATATATATGGATAAATAAATAAATCTATTATGAATTTAGAACAAAATTATTTTTACAAGATATAAATTTTAATAGAGAAAAATAGTTTTTCTCAAATAATCGAATAAAAATATCTCATAACATAAGGATATAATTTTTCAAAATTTGTTTATGTAATTTTAAAACAAAATGTTAAATATTGTATAAAATAAAATATTTTATATATTTTAAATTAAATAGATTCTCGACTAAATCTTAATTTGATAAAATTTAAAATTATTGATATTTACCACAATTACCATATTGAAAATCTAAAAACACTTCCATCGACTCATTCACGTTCAAATAATTAATCTAATTTCATATTGTATGCAATAAGAGATAATTTTGTATATTCATTGGATGGTTAATTTTATAATTATAAATTAAAAAAAACAATAAATCATATCTTTAGATACCTTTATTTTTGATAAAATCTAATACATAATATTATTAGAAAACATTTAATATATAATAAAAGAAGTTATGAAGAAATATGGATAATAATAAGATTTATTCAGACCAAAAATTTTCATATAATCTAAATGGTATGCCTAAATTCATGAAATAAAATTAATAAAAAATCAAGATTATTTGAATGCTATCATTTATATAAATACAAATGGCTAAATTCGAAAAATTAAAAAGTTGAACATTATGAAATTTATATTAGTAAATTTTTATGATTCAAATTTAATATTTATACGTCATCACGTTAAAAATAAATATTAAATGATATTGCAGTGTTTTTAAAAGTGTATATCGATCTATAGACGTAAGATAAAACCATAACATTATGACGATATTTATTGTTTTTCTTAATTCTAAAAAATTAGAAATCATTTTATATAATATGAATGAATTTTGTTGAATAAATTTAAAATCATCAAGAAAATTATTGTTCCTTTCAAAGATATTTGATATTAATTCGTTTCTTCTTAGCATATGAAAAATTTTAATAGATACAATTACAATAAAATATTTATATAATTTCAAAAATCTAGACTTATAATGCTCTATAAACATTAAATTGTTAATTATATATACATTAATAATTTTAACATAGTGTTGACAGTTATTCTCGAATAGTCTAGAAACCTCTACTTTTTGAACAGCTTCTTATACATATATCTATAAATATTTGAGATCAAAATATATCTATCGTTGAAAGAAATGATTAAGATATCATATAAATCTTTTAACAAATTTTTGAAAATTTGAGTTTATTATATATGAATAATATTTTTTTTTAAATAAATTTTTGAAGTTGAATAAATTTTTAAAAATGACATATAAATTAAATTAAAATTTTAAGTATTCCTTTTTGATTATATAATATTATTGCAGAGAAAATTTGTGTATATTTCACGCTTTTATGACAATCAAAGAAAATTATTTTATTTTTTTGACTTATCAAAACAAAAATATATGCAGTTATTCATTTCAAAATAATATAATTAAATAGAATATATCAAACACGTGGTTTATAATAGCGATCTAATTTATTATTGAAAGATAAATTTTACCCACTATAAATGAAGCATTTTTAATCAAAATATATAGTTATTATTATAATTTAAAAATAAGCAATACATAAATATATTTTTTAATTTGTAATTTGAAAAATAAATTATTTATAAGAAGATAAAAAATTTAATAATACATCATTTTATAAATAGAAAATATCATTCACATGAAATTTGTTTTGATTTGTGTTCGAATTTTAAAAGCTATGTTTCATTCTCATTTAAAAAATTTTTAGATTTAGAGATATTCACATTAAATTAAATATTTTAAAGATAATGCACAGATATAAGATAATTTAAAGATTTCTCACAATAATAATAAATAAATGATATTTTCAATTTTTATATATCTTATAATGATATATATTCACAAATCATAAAAAAATTAAATGACATAAATCAGTTCTATTTGATTAATGATAATCAATTTAACGGTTTATGGGATTTAAAATGTTATGAATTTTTCTTTGATAAATTTACATTAAAAAAAATTGTGATTTAATTATATTTTGATACTATATATACTTATGTAGATTTCTAGCATTTTTACGAATTTAAGTTATATTAGCCAAAAAATTACATTTTTAAAGAACATTTTTAGAATATCGTTTTTTAACTTAATCGACCTTTCAAGTATTATAGATTTATATTTTTTATGAAAACTATTATTTAACCGTAAAACTTTTAATAAAATAATGTATGAACTATCATCATTACTTGAACTAATATTTTTAAATTTTATAAATACAATCTGTTAGCATCTTATAAAATCTAAATAATTAAGCAACATATTCATATTAATTTATACATGACGTATTTTTTTTAAATTATTTTGATTTTCAGCTAATAAATTTAAAATATTTTATTCAAAAGACAAATTTCAAAAACTTACGAATTTATTTAGTAAATAAACACACAGTTTAAATTTGTTTTATAAATAGTAGTTTGAAATATCTGTTTAAATCTAAAATATGTATTTAGATATAAAAATTTATTTTTTTAATTCTACTCAACATAAATATTTCAATCGTTTTATTTTAATTACAACTTAATAAAGGAAATTTTTTTTTATTAAAAATAGCTTTTTTATTCATATAAACCGCGTCGATCAAATGATTATTTAAGAAAATATTCAAAAACTTCAACACGAAAAACTAAAAAATAGAGATGTATTTACGAAATATCAAAGTTCCCTTTTATTTCTTCATTTTCAACGAGAAATCGACGATATATCAAAATTTGCGAACATGAAATGATTATATAAATACAAGATTTTGCTCAATATTTATAATGTAGTTTTTATTTTAAAGTTATGAACAAATCTATTTTTCATTATATAAATATTTCACTAAATACTCAAAACAATTTGCTTAAATGTGTTTAATTATATATTTATTTTTAAAATAAATGAAATGTGGAGTATATTCATAAGAGTTATTCTCAATTAATTGTCGCTGTAACGTTATATCTCAAAAAATATTTTCACTTGTATATAAATTCAGTAAAATAATGATGTAAATTTAAAAATCATTTTGATGCAAATAAATGTTCATTGATTTTTGAGAAAAGATTTTGTGTTTTCTTTATAGATTTTATTTCTTTTGTTCATTTGAAAATATAGATTTTTATAAATTTATAATAAATATATTATAGGCTCTTAAATATATAAAAACATGTTTATTATGTTTTAATTTTTGAAATATTGTATTTCTGATAATTACATATAACATAATTGAATTAATTACATAAATCGTAGTTCAGATAGTGAAAAAACACTATTTAAAATTTCATTCAAACTCTATTGTAAAAGATAATATTGGATTGAGTTTACAATTTAAATTGATTTACGAATATAATGAGTAAAAACAATTAAAAATTTCAAATTTTAACATTGATTATATTGAATATACCTGATTTAAGGAAGGTTTTTTTAAAACCCATTTTTTTCATTTTTTGATATTTATTAAATAAGAAAAAGATTTTATTGAATACTACACATGAAGTTCTCGCTTATTATGTATTTTGATTTATAATTGATTTCTCGAGGATTAAATGATAGATTTATCGATTATTCTGTCTCTCCGATTAAATAGTAGTTCTTGAATAAAAAAAAATATATGAGAATCAAACAGAGCTGTATAATCACAAATCTGTTTATTTTGATAACGTATTTAGCATCGATTTACGAAAATTTTATTGGATGAAACAGATCTTTAAAGAATTTCCATAATTCAAAAGCATACTTATAGTTTATCAAGAGAAAAGAAAAATCGTCATTTTCTATTCTGATTTAAATATTTATTGTGAAATTTTTCCCGTTTTTAGAAACTATTTGAAAATGAAATATCTTTTAAATGTATTTAAATTATCAATATAAAATAAATTTTCAAATAATAGATAATTGACACAATATTTTATATTTTATTATTATTTCTATAAATATATTTAAATTCTTAAGATATCTAAAGCAATACGTATAAGAATGCTTAAGATTAAAAACAAATTTTAAAACAAATAGAGCAATATTATTTTTTAATTATTATTATCAAAAGAATTTATTTCATACTTTTTACGTTTTTGACGTTTTTAAATGAATAAAATCTATTCGATAAATGAAGTAAATATGATATTATTTTCACATATTAACAAGAATCTGTTTAATTGATTTTTACACATTAAATTGCTGTAATATAAAATTAATACTCTAAATACATGAAATAAAATTTTAGTCTTTATGCGCGGTTTTGAAAAAAAATAATGTTATAAATTTAATTTTATGTAAATAAATCTTTCTGTTATACTTCATGAAAGAATATATCACCATGAAAGTTACAAAAATTTAACTTTCAGTGTTAAATCATACAAGGGGAGAGAACCATTATTTAAACTATCTTTAATAAAACGTGTAGCTTCATGCTGGTATGTTTTATTTTTTTAATTTAAATATCAATATTCTGGAATATACTATGAATTCTCTAATTAAGATTTTTATGATAAAATTCATTATTTATTATCCTATAAAAGATATTAAACAATCAAAAATTGGATTTATAAAATTATATTATTTTTCATCTATTAGCTATAAATATACTTTGTCAAGTATCATAAAATCTTAACCTTTTAATTTATAAAAATAATGTATACAATATAAAGGAATTATAAAAAATATAGTTATGAAGTAAAAAATTGAGTTTTTATTTTGTTTGAAAAAAATAAATATATGAATGATATATTAAATAAGATCATGTTTTTGAAAGAATTTAAAGATACATAATCTGATAATTTGTGGATGTTAAATATCATCATATAATTTAATAAAAATATATTTAGATTTTTATAAAAAACAACAACAAGCAAATATATATTTGTAAAATTCAAAAGTTTTTTTATCAATCATTACAAGATATAATTTAAAGATCAAATATCAATTTCAGTGAAATTAGATATATCAAAATAATATTTTAAAATAGAATATCTCATTCAATTTCTTTCTCTCAGCATAATTTTCGTTTCTATCGATGTTAGATTTAGTATTATATGTTCGGTTTCTATTTTTATTCTTGATATTATTTAGTGGAAACTTTATTTAAATTCATTAAATAGCAATTGAATGTGAAAGAAAAAATAGCTTAATATGTAATGATATATGAATTGGTAAAAAAATAGATATTTCTACGATTAAAATATTGCGGATGAATTCTTAATTAAATTTGAATTTTTTATCAATATTATATGACATAAATTAATTTCAAAAACTTTATATTTTTAAAGTTTTATATTCATATGTCATTTGAAAATCAATGATCTTGAAATTTGAAATATTACTTTTTTTTCTTTAAATATGAATATCATAAAAAACAAAATTATTAACTTTCATGAATATCCAAATTATTAAAATTATATAATTATAAAATTTCCAGGAAGATTTTTCGAATAAAATTGAATCCATATACTAAACAAAACAAAAAATTTAACCAGAATTTATCAATCAAATTTATTATGTCTAAAGATTTAATTAATAATTTGTTTACACTTTTAAATATCAAAATGATCACATTTTTTAGTTCAAAATTAAAAAAAAGAAGTTTATTTTTAAATTAATAAGGATAATAATATGTAATCGTTCATATTATCATACTTTGAAAATCGAAAATTTCATCTGCAAATAATATAAAATAAGTATCAACTGATATGTCTCCCATTATAAATCATTTTACATTTTTTCATTTAAGATTGTATGTGAAGTATCTACTTTAATATTAATACATTTGAAGAATATTTTACATCAATAAAAGCTAGTTATAGAAATCACTGTAGAAAAAAAGTATGCTGAAAGAAACTAAACAGAAACATAAAATTATGATGATTTAGATAATATATAGTTCATAAATACAATTATTCTTAAATTTAATTGATCAAAAATACAATAGTTTATATAAAATAACAAAAATAACTTTTACATTTATGTGTTTTGAATCTCCTTTTGGTTAATAGTATCAGTTATGGTAAATTTGTTTTTAAGATATCGAATATTCTAATTCTTAGTTTTATGAATTAAAAATGCATACATTTTCAGATAAGTTAAAGTATGATTTATTGTGATAAAATATATAATTTTTTCAAAGTAAACCACTGATGTAATAAATAATAATCTTGATTTAAAATTTTTATTGATTCTAAAATTATTTTGAATGTTATTTCACAGTACCAAATTTTGTTTTCAAACTTTATTCATAATGAAATAAAAAAAGATATAATAATGAATCCTTAAAAGAATAATATTGATAATTTTTTTTCTAAAAATGTTTAAAAAATCATTCAAAATTAGTTTTAGAATTCATATTAAATCATAGAAAATATAAGTTGAAACAAAATGTTCATATAAGTTTTTATGTAAATAATATACATAATATTTTTTATAAATATATAAGATTCACTATTTTTCAATCCTACAAACATTTATGGATATAATTTATTATAAAAATAAAAAAGGAATAATATTAAATTTTTATTAAGTTTGATAAAAGATTCAAAAGTCAACTTTTATTCAAAGAAACATATAATTTTTATTTTAAATTTAGAAATATTTTAACGCATATCTATTAAAATAAAAAAAATCTATTTAAAATACTCACCATTCACATGATTGTAAAAAAATATTTTAAAACATACAAATGTGTCAAAAAATAAAAAAATATTTAAATACATGCTTTCATATGTTAACAAAATTATCATTTTCAAAAGCAATGAAATTAGGTTCAGTTTATTAAAATTATATCACAGTAATGTATTAAAATGAAAATATTCATAAAATAAAAAAAAATTAAATTAATCAACATAATACGTCAATCAATTTTTAATTTAAAATGCGAACTTTTTTATTTTTAAATCATCATTATTTAAATTTATATAACTCTCGTATAGTTAACAAAATGAAAATCCACGATTTAAAAGAAAGAGAAATTAAAAAATTTCTAAAATTACTAATTTTAAACGATATTCGAGAATTAATCATTTTATTTTTTTAATTAACTTCCAAGGATTTAAACATGCATGACATGTTAAATGTAATTTCAACATTTTCTCTAAAATATATATAAAGAGTAGAATCAATATCAAACAAATATCCATTGATGAAATCACTTTAATCAACTCTTTGAATTTATGAATGCTATCTTAATTTGATCTATATATAAATATTCATTCTCTCTCAGACGAAGATGACATAATATATGACAAGAAATCTTAATAATAAGATTAGATTTTAATAGCATGTGAATGACAGAAAAAAATAAAATTGATCAGTGATTTTACACGAAGATGAGAAAATTAATATGATGATATTTTTATTAAAATAATATAAAAATCAGTTTATTTATTATAAAATATTTTTCTTTTAAATATCACTTTTTTAAGTTTTATTTATTTTCATAGTATTTTTATTTTAACTCTTTTTAGTATTGTTAGCTTAATATATTAAATATGATTCAAATGATTAAAATAAAAAATAATTTTTATCATTAAATCTAGATACATATTAAATAAATAAATCATCAACCATGGATTTACGGAAATAAATAAACAAAATATCTAAAAGCACGAATTTAGAAATGGAAATAATAATGTTCCTTGTTTTTTTTGAACAGTTTATTTTTAATTCTCATGTTTTTAATCATTAATATTTGGTTGTTTATATTTCATCAAATCGTATTTCAAAAAAATCATGCAATGATTTATGAATGTAATTACTGAAGATTTATCTTTTAAAAAGAAAATTTATTTTTATCTTTTAAATTTATTAAATTATAAAAAATTTTTTGATTGAATTTTAAATACTTGGAGAGACAAAAGTGAGTTTGCTAAAAATCATTCTAATTTTTTAAAATAATCACTACTTATATCAAAAAATGAGAATTAATTATGTGTAAAATACATAAAATAATAATATATAATTTATTTTCGTTATTTCGATATAGTCATTATAAACATCAAATTTTTACATTTTTAAATATGGATATTTTTGTCAATATTATATGTTTCAAAAAATCATAAATCAATAATTAATTGTGTTATATTACAATTAAAAAAGTTTTAAATAAAATTAAAAATAAAAAAGCCAAAATTAATGTACTTGAGAAAGACAACATATCATAAACAATTTTAATGCTTAGAATTCTCTAATAATAAATTCAACGTGATTTCTAATGATGAATGAATATAGATTGAAACATAAATAATTTAATTTGTTAATCTTTTAAAATTATTATCTTTTATGTTGAAAGTAACATTTATGATGAGTTGATTCTCATATTTTTGGAACATAAAACACAGAAATACATGAAATTTTATATTGTGTAGCTTTTTATTTCATGTATATATTTGATAATTTAATAATTTTTAAAATCATAAATATTATTTAAATAATAATTGATCTAGATTGGCTTTAACTAGACATTAATTGTTTTGATCTTATATTAAGGGTAAATATATCAAAATTACTCTCAACAAATAATTATTTCAAATATATTATTTAATAAGTTAAAAAAATGATTTCAAATAAAAATAATTATGATTACTGATTATAATGTAAAATTGTTTTATAAAAGCTTTAACACTAAGATATCTTTAAATATTGACGTACATGTGTTTTTTATTAAACTATCATTTATTAAAACCTTTTTATATTAATATCTTAATTTTTGTGATATATAATTCACTTAAAGAAATATTGTCAATAAACTATATATCAGACAGAAATACTTTTCATGAATATTAATTTTAAGAAAATAAATACAATAAAACAACTTTTAAAACAATTATCTGATAAAAATAGAGTTGATTCTCTCTCAAAAATATTCTAAAAATCAAAATATCCTTTAAATAGAAAAATATCGAAATATAATTTTACACCATCTCAATTTATATTAAGTTTTTTAAAATTTATGTTTAAAACTATTTTCAAGAGTGAAAATTTTAAAAATTCTCAAACCAATGCCATTGTTGACAATTGTTAAATTGGCATTAAGAAATTAGAATTTTTTCAAACATTATCATCTGAAATTAAAAGATCATTTATATCAACAAAGATATATTTGATTTGAAATAATATTAGTATAATATATTAATTCATTTAAAAAATTAAAATTAATAGCTCATATAATGTAATATTAACATTGGTAAATTAAATATTATTGAGATTTTTAATGAAGCTTAAAATAACTTCGAATGACTAATATAGATTTTATGATTTTTTGAAGTATATGGTTTATATAACTTCAGCAATTTTATGATATTAAAAATCCTACGATCTAATTAAATTGAATTTATGAATATTTTATTTTTGGAATTTATGATATCTTCAATTAAGAAAACAATCATTAATTGAATTTTTAAGAGTTTGATAAATTCATGATATTTAAAAATATAAAAATGTAACAAATTTATGTCTTTATTAAAAATTTTTTTATATTACAAAAAAATGTATTTAATATTGTATATAGATCTCGTAATGTTTATTTTCATAATATTATATTATGATATATCAAATGAATTTTTTAAATTTATACAAAATCAGATAAAATTAATACAATATTTATGAAATGAATTACTTAACACTCTAAACAACCATTATAATTTATTAATAACACATAAGGTTTATCAAAAATGTTTAATTTTAATTTATTTATGTGAAAATATTCATTTTCTACTATATAAGTATATAAAACGTAATATATGATGTGTTTTTTTATAAAATCTAAAATTCTTTGATATCACATTTTCGTATCAATGCTTCTCGAATTCAATAATTATATTTTTTCGACAACAAAAAAAAAGTAAACAAGACATCGTCTGATCAATGAAACACGCGATTCCTATTTTAAATTAAAAATATATTTAAATTCTAATAATCAATCGCTTTAAATATTAGAATAATACTTAGTTTATTTTAAAAATTCACACAAAGATCTGAGTAATGTCAATTATTAATCATAAAAATAATAAGGAAACACAAGATATCTTTTAAAATAAAATAAATCAAATTATTATTTTCTAATCTCGTGAATTTATTTTCATTTCGAGAATATATTTAAAATTATGATTAATATTGAAATAATTTACAATTAGTTATTCGAAAGGTTTAAAGAAACTACAAAATGCTAAATAACATATAAATTCAGAATGAAGACAATTATTATTTGAAGATATACAGTGTTTAAATTATCTAACGGTTGTTTTAAAATTACTAAATGGTTATAAATGTAAATATAATTAAACACAAAATTTGATTTTTTGAGAATTTTCTTTTTTTATTCACCATCAATATAGTGGTATTTTATAAGATAAAATTTTAGAAATTAAATATACTTATATAGATAATCATCACATGATATTTTATTGCCAAATAAAATATATCAAGGAAACCACCAAAAAATCACAATTGACTCAATCATATATTATAAAATCATAATTTTTTAAATGTAATCTATGAATCTTCAATATCATCGTATTTTTTAACATAAAAAATGGAAAATTAAAAGAACTAAAGATATTACATATGGAGATTGGTATGATACTGTTTTTTCTCAAATTTAAAATAAATTTATTTTTAATATATTTTAACCTTGAAAATAACAATGTATTTATGACACATAAAATAATCTACAAATACAATATTTTTACATATGTATAAAAACATTAATTATCGAATTTAATAGTTTTTTTAATTCCAACGTAATTTATTTTTGAATCTATATATAGTATTAAATAAAACATTCTGAATCATTTTTGAATTCGTATTAATTTTTTAATATTTTATTTAAATCGTATACCAAGACATGATACTTTTATTTAATATATTATCACTCATAACTGTTTATAAAAAAAATAACCATATTTTTTAAAATTTTTATAAAATTTAATTCTATTCTTATGAAATAATTAATTGAAATTAAATTTATATTGAGACAATTATGAGGAAAATAAACTGATGAAAATTTTGTCAAATAATTATAATTTTCAATTACAATTATAAAATGAGTTGTTTTCATTCATCTTTATTGTTGAATTTATTTTAAAAAATAAAGAATAAATATTAATAATTAAAAAATTGTTTTATAAATTTTTAACAGGGGATGTTAAAAAATTTTCTGGTCTTTAGATATCGAAGGAATTTATATTTTACAAACAATGAATATACACTTCAAATTGAAATAGATATCAAATTTAGATTTAAAGATAAAATAATTTTAATCATTGGCATTTTAAATGCTTTGATTGAGTATCTAAAATGCTCTTTTATTATTCATAATATTGTAAATGAACAACAAATCTTTTCTTGAATAGATATTAATAAGAATTATATTTTAATTATGAAAATATTAAATCAGATTAAATTTCAACCTATATTGATGGGTTAAAAAATTTCAATATATTATCAATTCTGCGTATTTATTGGATGAATATATGCTGAAAAATTTCAAATATTGTTGTCAAATAAGAATTTCTTAAAATGAATTCATAAGATATTATTTTTTATTTGAAATATGAAATAATGTTTAAAGGCATAAATTAATTTATTTATATAATCAACTATCTACTCAAATTTCACTATTAATATTAATTATTTTCGATGCCATTTTTGAAAATAATAAACTTATTTTTTGGACAATTTGATTTATATAGTTTGCCTATTAAAATTCAAAATATATTCTTATTCCATATTGGTTTTAATTTTTCTAAAATGTAAAATAAATAATGTCAGTTCAGATGAGTATTGTGTATAAAATTATTTCATTAAGTATTAAAATTTAATAAATTAATCAAATGAAAAATTTTATGACTTTTAAATTTCAAAATAAATATATATGAAATTAAATTCTTTGTAAATTTTTAAATAAATCAATTTATAACCAGCTTTCACTGTAAATTAAAAGACATCTTTAAATAATTCACAAAATTAAATCTAATATTTTTTAGACTCGAAATCAAATAAATGGTATTTGTGATACTAGTATTAATATATCGCAATTTAAATTCGATCGCAAAAATCCTTTTATTTTAATAAATATTTATGCCTTTTATAATATAAGTATATTTTGAATCAAATTGGAAATTATTTTACATCCTTATATGTTATTACATATTAAATTACTATAAATTTGATAAAATGAATCATAATTTAAAATTGACGACATAATCACGTTGCATATAACAAAATATATCATTTAATTATTTTCTAAAATGAATAAAATTTTATCCTAGTTAAAAATAAAATGAATATAATTATATATATTATCATTTTGTTAGTAAAATGATATGAATTATTATAAATATCAAATTGCTTAACCTAGGAATTTCAATAATTTTGTTTTTAAATATTTAGTAATTTCCAACTATTTTGATTTTAAATCAATATATATTCAAAACTATGATTCATTCATTCAAACATGAAATGAATGGGCAGATATCATGATCAATCACCAAAAATATATTTATAAAAACATATCATAAATATTATATTTAAAAGAAAATTTATTAATTCTCAAACATAAGATCTCTCATATAAATAAATATTTAATGATGTTTGTGATTTATTACAATTAATAAAAACTAATAATAGTAACTTGAAAATTTTTGTAAGAAACAAAGAACGTTGTTTTTTTAACAGAAATTGTTCACTATAAATAAATTAACTTGAAATTTTATTTATACTTTATATATACATTTTATGTTTTAGCAATTTATTTATAAATATATATTCATGTATTAATAATCTAAAATTTAAAAATTATATATAAAAATCTTTATTCTTTATAAGTATTAACAATATTAGATCATATCTCAAATTTCCTATCATTTGAATGTTTTTTAATAAGTTTTTGTAGTCATCAAAAAATAAAAAAGTATTTTATCAAAATGTAACATATATTTTCACCTTTAAATAATATTTATTCTTCCTTACATATCATTATATCACTAAACTAATACTAGTTATAAGTGTTTTTGTAAATTTATTTAAAGTATAACAATTAAAACTATAATTTTATATTATATAATGGTTTAAAAACATAATAATATTACATATTTAAAATTTTGATGTATGTAAAACAGTAAAAAAATTGTTTTTAATTATTTCTGATAATAAAATATACGTTAGTCACAATCACATTTAAAATTAGCAATACAATGATTCAGGATATTTTTAATTGATAAAAAATGTCAGATTTTTGATGATAGCGGAATCAAAATGTAGTTGTATAATAACAAACATAGAAAATCATTGTGATTTCATAACTATAATTTAAAATAATCTTTTGTAAATTTTATAATATTATGAATATATTTTTAATAACTTATTGATAACCATTTGAATCATATTCTCATTTAATTAATATATAATAAATATATTAACCTTAGAAATATATATACCTGTTAACTCTTTGTTCATTTTAACAAATCTATTATATATTTTATTTTTATCATATTTTATATGTTTTCAAAATTTCTTATTTAAATTTAAAAATTAAAATTAAAATAAACAATCTCAAAACTTAATTATGGTCAAATCTTTTAAGAAGAAACAACTATATTGAATGATTAGAAGGCTAACTATTTTTGGCTACTTTTACAACTCTTAATACTTTAATATGACATACTAGACCATCAAAAATATAATATATATGATAATAAAAAATGATAAACCTATATTTAATATTTAAACGAAAAATAACATAAATTAAGTAATGGTCTTTCGATATCATTGTGTTTATTATAATTTATTAAAATCCATAATTTTAATGTATTTAAAAAATATACACATCAGATTATTATATAAATATTATATAAAGTTAATATCGATACCATCGTTATAGATTTTGATGTTTTCAAGAATCATTGGTGATTTTTCTTAAAAATTTTTTTTTCATGTATCATTTTTGAAATAAAAATTTTGAATATATTTTATTTAGATTTATTCAAAAGATATTTTATTTAAATTCCCACGACATAATATCAGAGTTTTAACGTGTAACCTCTATATTATCCAGATTATTAAATATTATTAACATAATTAACTGTTATGGACAAATAAAAAATTAAATACTTTGAGATTAAGGGTTTTATTTTATGAGTTATAAAATAAAATTTTATCTGTTTCCTTAGAAGAGATACATCAAAATATAAACAAAAATTTTGATGTTTTTGGATTATCAGATCAACTCAAATATTTTATCAAAATAATTCGATTATAAATGAAAATAATATAAATTTTAAAACTATTTATCTTTCATAAATAAAAATAATATATTTGTTTGAATACAATAAAAAAACATATTTTTTTGTTATTTTAAATGTTTATCTTTTCTGATACTAAAGCAAAAAATTTCAAATACTAAACAAAATACAAACCAATCAAATAATATCTTATTTAAATTAAAATAATTTGTCATAAAATTAATTTTGAGATATTTGTCAATGATAGTTTATCAAATTATTTTCAGTTTAATAAGAAATAATTTTATCTAAACACAATTTAAATGGATAATTTAATTTGTAATATTTCTAAAATGATTTTATTAATAATTGATCAAAAAAATTAATTATAAAATTTATAAAATCTAATATACATACTTTTCAATTATTTTTTTGGAATATCAGAGGTCATTTAAATGATGTTTAATTTTTAGAATCATTTGAAGAAATTTATGAAAAATTCTATTTAAAAAAACTTTATTGACATGTATAATTTTCATTAAGAAAATTAAATATACATTATTGTTCATTTATGAATTAACAGACACATTACATAGATTTAATATAATTTATTCAGTTCGATATTTTCTCATTAACTAATTTAATAACTAAACATACTATATCATGTATTTTAATCTATACATAAATTTTCATAATTTTAATAATTTAAAAATTTTTAAATCTTGATTACTTTGAAAAATAACATATGATAAACAGATTGATTAAATAAATCAACAAAACAGATCATATATTTTTCAAAGATTATCAACGATTCAATAATAAAATTACTATTATTTAAAAAATGCTTTTTAAGAAAGATGTCAGCATTTTTCTCATATAGATTTAATTTTCACATATGAAGTTATTTTCTTATATATTGTTTTGATATTTTGAAAATAAAACACCATTATTAGTTTACGAGTTTTTTAAATTTTTTTAAGTTTTGAATTATATTTAAATAAAAGTTAAAATTTAAAATTACATTAATTTGTGTAAATGTCAGTTAAACTATATCTAAATAATAATGAAAAACATAATATAAAAAATATCTTCAAAAAATTTTTAACTATCAATTTGTATAATAAATAAAGATTTTTTGATCTTTTAAAAATTATTAATGTTTAATTTGGGAATTTAAGAAATTTTTAAAGACAGTAAATTTTTTGTTTCAAAAATAAATACTAGTTTATGTTTTTGTCTATTCTTGCCATAATATAATACTATATAAATTTATAGAATTTATTGACATACATAAGTAAATTAATAAATTATTTATGAAAGAAATATATTTAAGATGTTTAATATATCATAATTTAAGCAAAAAAATTTTTTTATTTATTATTAACAATTATTCTGATTGAAAGTGTCTACGTTAAACTGTCAATTTTTTCAATTCTTTGTTTTAAAACAGTTTTGCAGAATTTCATTTATAAATTTAATGAGTATGATTACTGGAATAGAAATAAATTATTTTATTAAATTAATGAAACCTTGATTGTTAAATAACAAAATATATGTGAATAAATACATATATTTATTTGATATAAAAATTGATATGATACCTTTTTCAAAGATCTCAGATATTTGTCAATTACATATAGAAACAAAATTTTATACAAGATATAAATAAAGGTGGTATGAAATTCTCAGATCATTTAATATGTTTAATTAAAAGTATTTAATATTACATTTTGTATATTTTCGTTGAAAGTTATTTAAATTATACTTCATATTAGCTTGATTACTCAAAGATATATTTATTGTTCAACTGCATAAAAATTTATTTAACGTTTTATTTTTCAAAAGTATTTTGAATAAATTATTATATTTACAACTATTTTTTCATCAGTGTTTATATTGTTCCAATTCCAATGAAAAATATCAATGATAACACTTCTTATGTCGACAAAAGCATCACAGATGAACAATATGAAATGATTATAACTAAGGATAAATTAAAATATTTATAAGTAGAATATTTAATTGTAAGAATATCGATTTGAATATAAGTTAAAAAAATCATATATAGTTTATCGAAAAAACTGACAATTTCCTTAACATATTAAAATATAATTTTATTAATTTTGATTTGTGAAACATATCGTAAAAATAATTTATTGAAGATTTTTCGTTTAAATCAAAAGAATAGGGATATAAAATTTTAATAAATTCATATCTGACAAAGAACTTATGCAGAAGACTTTAGTTTGAAAAGATTTTTATAATTTATAAACAAATTTAAAATTATTAAGATAGAATATGGTATTTGGAACATTATTCGATAATTATATTTATTGACGTATAAATAAATGGTAGATTGTTTTATATAATTATTTTCACTTTAAATTATCATAAAATGTAAAATTTAATTCAAGTAGATTAAAGAAAAAAATAATTGAATTTTAATTCATACTATAAATTTTAACTATTTACCTTTTACGTTCATAACATTAAAGTTATATGTAAACGGATTTAGAATTTAACTAATTTAACATTTTATCAATTATAGAGAATAAGAGAATAGAGTTTATTTATTGTAAATTCACAACTTAAATTAAATCAATTACATATTATATAGATCAAAATATATTTTGATAAATATCTTATTATTATAAATATTTAGTTTTGTTAAATTTTCAAAAGAAAAATAGTTAATCTAAATGATATCCATTTAAAATAATAATTTTTAAAAATTTGATAAAATTATTAAATTAATTTATTTTATGTTTTTTAATTCATTGATTTTTTGACAGATAGGTTTTGTGATATTTATCAATATTTTATAACAAAAAATAAATTTAATAAAAATTACGATTTTTCAAAAGATATAAGGTAGAATCATAAATGTTGTTTTTAAAAATCAGGATACTTAAATACTTTTTAAATTATTATGAATCTATTAAGATTAAAAAAATTTTTTTATAAATAGATCATTATTAATTTTTTTCGTTAAAACAGAAGCACAATGATAGAATTTTAAAAATCTTATAGAAAAATGAAGAGATTTCCTATGAATATGTGTTACAAAATCAGATGATAAATAACGTTGTTAAATCTTTGCAATGTAAGATAGAAATATACGAATATTTGTAGGATTTTCATGATTTTTAATATGAGGCTTAAATATGTATACTTAAATCACAATTATATTTTAAAATTCTTAATACTGTTGTTAAATTTATAAATTTTTGACTAAATTTACAAAATTAAATTAAATATTAATTGCAAAACATTTTTTAAATTTGAAAATTAAAATAATTATTCAATAATTAAAGAAATATAAAGATTTTAAATATATCTTACGATTAATATTCATAAAAAACGATTATAATGATTTTTTAAGCATTATATATTTAATCATTAAAACTACTCAGAACGATTTAAAAAAATAAAAATGGAGATTATATATTAAGATATGTATATAATATTAAAAATATATTGAATTAAATTCATTATCGTTAGGTAAGGTAAGAAAAACGTTTAAAACGACAATTTAAAAATATAACTCAGCTTGAATTGGATCAACATTATATTGTAATAATCATATTAATTTAAACGATATAAATTTGATCTAAAATTTATTTAAGAAAGACTTTAAAAAAAATATTTTTTTCGAATGCCAATTTCCATTCTTTTTAAAAATATCTTAAATAAATATATATTTAACTTTTTAATTCATTCATTAAATATAATTGGAAAATATATTTATAAATAAAATGTTATATTCAAAAATAATTACTGATATTCTAAGCGAAAAGTTAATTAATCATAAAGGATTAGAATTCTAACAATATTTACAATTTGTTTATAGGAGAGTTATTATTATCGTGTTATATTTAAATAATATTTAATTCAAATATGTCATGAAATTCTAAAGTTTCTTTTGAAAAAAGATTTTGGATTTTAAAATTTATTTTTATTCCTTAATAATTATACAATATTTAATTAAAACAAACAATATTAATATTTTTATTAAAATGGATATTATTGTAAAATAGAATTTTTAATAATTATGAAATTCATATAAAATAGATCAACTTTAAAATTGTTAATTTTATTTAATGTCAATAATCACAATAAATAATATTATGGTTGAATGAGAACTTAATTTTTTTAATCTGAATATATGATATGAATTTGAAAATATCAAAATTATTTTTGTTAAAGCATGTAAATTTTTTATTTTCATTATGAGATAGAACATATATTCTATGATAAATCCATGGTAAATATATCATTTCATTATAAAATATAAAAATATATTTTATAAGACATTTTATAAATGAACGTCAATCCTCATTCAAATGTAAGAGAATTTTTACATTAAAAAAATATAAACGAAATTTTTTCAAATTTCTCCTATATTTCATATTTAATAAAGATAACATAATCAAAATGAATATTTATTGAAAAAATATCTATATTAAATCGCTTATCTGACGATCGCGTTTGAGGATTTTGTTTATATTGATTTAAAATATGTTGAGAATAAATTATCTTGCCTTTTTTTATCGTTGGAAAATAAAAGAAATTTTGAATATTTTTGTGCTTATAAAAAATGTTAAGGCTTCACTTTACAATCTAAAACTTGACAAAGTTATCTTAAAGGTACTGTTTAAAATATTTTTTAAATACATTATGATTCACTTTTTATTCATTATTTTATGTTAATTAAAATGACATCTTTTTTTAAATGTTTCACGGAATGTTAATAATTCATAATAAATATACTTATCTGCAATTTTTAATGAAGTAATCATTTTGATCAACAATGTTTAATTGTTCAGATAATATGAATTTTTATATTTTTTATAGCATTATAACTAAACACGTGAAATTTAAAGATGATCATGATCAATTAAATAATATCTAATTTTTTTGAGATTTTGTGACCGATTTAAAAGTTTAAAATAAATGGGAACTCAATATATCTATCTTATTTTGAGAATATAAAATTTTTATAAATTGTTATTATTAAGGAATGAATATTTTCATTTAACGATTCGAAATATAATCTTTTACGTATATTTATTAGGTTTGTAATCGTTAAACTACTTTATGATAATTTGTAATATTATTTTAAAATTAAATTTTAAAAGCGAATTTATTTTTAACAATTTGAATGCTATAACTGAATAAAACAATTTTTAAAAGCATTTTAGTTTATGTAGATATAATTAAAAATTTTCGAACTTCTTAAAACATATTTGAATAATATCAAGATAATTTCTTATCTAGATAATAGTCAAATAATGTTAAAAAAATTATGATATTCATATTTTTAAAGCATATTTTAAAATAAATAATAATTTATTCGTTTGAATTTAAAAATTTATTCCTTTAATCGAATATTGGTAAAAAAATTATTTAAACACAATTAAAGAATTAAAATATTCTATTATAAATTTTGTTAAATGTGAAATATAGTATATATCCTTAAATAAAGCTCTTCAGATAATTTAAAAATTTATCATAAAACTTATATTATCAACTCTATATAAGTTAAAATCATTAAATGATAATTTTTATAAATTTTTTATTTCATTTTTTTAATGTTCAAATAAAAATATAAATTTGATATCAATCAAAAATCATATATTATCTGTTATTATTTTTAAAATTTATATTGGTATTATTAAAGAAAATATAAATTTTAAAATAATATAATTATTTAATACTGTGATAAAGTTAAAATATTTTTATGAATATATTTTAATTAAACCGCGTTCCAGTTGTGTAATTATATAAAAATAGAGTTTTTATTTAAAATTACAATCAATGATTATATTCAATATAAACAAATAAATTTATAATCTATCTACATATATTTGTTGCATAATTGTTTTGTTATGAAATATAAATCAAAATTTAAAATAAAATTTTAATAAGTATCAGAATAAAAATATTTAAGGCATATTTTACTTATTCTGGAAAATGGTCTAAATGGTTTGAATAACTTCGTCAAATAAATTGCTAACATTTAATCAAAATATTAATCATAGATTTAATTTGTGATATGTTTGTAAAATTATTTTTATACATGTATGATGATAATTTATATGTATTATTCATCCTTTAAAGATCGAATAATGCGTTCAAATTATTGCTAGTTTTTCAAAACAAACATTAATATTTTCTATCAAATTTAGAAGATTTAATCACTTCTCGTGTTTGATATCTTTATGGGAATTTTCATTATATCTACTTATAATACTGAGGTAAAGATGAAAAATTTATTAATTGTGTCTAATCGTTGATTGTCATTTTCAAAACAATTTTAATTGAATAAACATATATATTCAAAATATAGTACAGTTCGTTGATAAATTTAACATATTATGAAATTTTAATTATTATTTATTATTATTGCATTTTATGATCATATTACAGTTATAAAATGTGCCGATATTTAGAGATATTCATTTTAAAATAATCATTGTGGATAAATTTATGTCAAAACGAATTTTACAATAAATTCAATTTTATTACAATGATAAGCATAGGATTGGTCATTATATTTTTAATAATAGACAGTTTTGATTTCAATGAATTTTAATAGTTTATAAATTATATTTTGCAGGATAAATTAATTAATAAAAATTAATTTTACATGTTATATAAAAGAATTAAAACAACAAATGTTTATATTATATAAATTAGATGTATTAGCCAGTTTATATTAACAATAAATATAATTTCAAAATATTTACAGGAAATATTTATTCAATTTTTTGACGTCTAAGAATTATCAATATAAATTTATATAAGAAATTAATATCATATAGTCCTTAAATATTGTTAAATAACGAAAAAAATACTTTTAAAAATAGTTGAATTTATTCGTATTATATTCATGATTCACTCTTGACGAAAGATTAAAATTATTTTCAAATAAAATGATATAATGAATTCCTCAATAATATGATGAAAGTTAACATACCTGTCAATTTTAAATTTAAAAAAAATGATGAATTGAATAAAATATTTATGAAATTAAACGAGATTAATTAATTTTTATTTTACTCATATAATAAAAACGCTTTTCAGATATATATTAATAACATAAAGAAGTATGAAAATTATAAACCAAATGTTTTATTCAAAAAATATAATTAAAAAATTTATTTTTTTTATATTCAAAAAGACGATTAGGGAATAATTAGTATATATCACTACAATCAAAACATTCAAAAACGTATCAATCACATGTTAAAATATGTTTCTTAATGTCTATATGATATTTTTATCATGTTGCAGATGAAAATATATCAAGAAGAGTTTCATATAATAATCTATTTTAATTTTCATGATTTACATTAATCTGAACAAAATTTCATAAAAAAATCAAATTTATCTTAGATCCTTTCTTTAAAATCTATCGCATTTTTAAAATAACTCTTCTATTCCTGAACATTTATATACAAAATTTTTTATTCTTTATCCGTTTGATTCTTGAAAATCAAATATTATTTCAACTAAAAAATTTTATTATGTTATTTAATATTTGAAATATAAAATAAACATATTTTTATGTTTTTCATAAATATGATATTTCTTATAAAAATTTTTAAATCAAGTGATAACAAAAAATTAGAATTATTTAATAAATTAAAAAAATATTATTGACAAGTAATATAACATTCAACAGAAAATAACATTCTATTGATAGTCAGAGCACTTTAAATAAAATTATTGATTATTTGTTAGAATCAATCAGATCTTTTTAAAAGGTAATCAAAATTCAATTAAAAAAATAAACGAAATAAATATTATACGGACAAATATATGAATACAAAATTTATAAAAACTGCGATGTCCATCAAAAATGATATTTTGTATTTATAACTCAATTAAATTTTATTTAATAAATATATTCAGAAATAAATTAAAATATAAAAAAATAAAAAGGAGTATATTTCAGAAACACATTATATATTCCGATGCAAGAATGTATTTAAGATAATATAAAATTGTTAATAAAATGATATTTTATAAAATTTAGAAAAAATAAATCAATAAAAATTACATTAAATAAGTTAAAATAATTTTATATTGAAAAATATATAAATCAAATTATTTCTAGATTTCAAGATATTTAATGTTTATTTTTTGAATTTAATTCATACGCTATTCTGCAAATAATATATAAAATTAAACCACACATAGTTAATCCAAATAAAATATATTGTAGAAATAATAATTTTTCCCGAAGTATAAAGAAAGAAAAAATAATTCCAAAAACAGTTCGGATGGGATATATGCAGTCTTCGATCATTCGCAGTAAAATTCGATTAAAGTAGAAAGGTACTAAGTACGAAACAAATACAGACATCATACTGAAGAGGAATATGTCTATCCAACATACAAAAGTTGTATAATCATCAAAGAGGCCATATTGAGTTGAAAATATTGGATATATTAACAATATACATGAAATCGGAATTGTAATTATCATACTTAACGTTAACCTCAAAAAAGGTTTCTTGGTAAATAATGAATCAGGATCATTATTGATCACTGTTTAGCTAAAATTTAAGGTGATAAATATATTAACAGTAAATAAGGTATTTATATCTAAATTAAATGTAAAAATAAATTTATCAAACAATTAAGACAAAAATAATACCTCAATGTTTTTTAAGATTGGATAGATGAATAAATATAAAATAGATAAAACTATATAAGATATAGTACTTATTAAATTTAATTTAGATTTTTTAATAATATCTGTATCAATAATATATGTGATAAATAATGATAAATAGGCAAATGCCAGACCAAAAAACATTAATATAGCTTTCATGTTTAATCCAATTGATAATTTATCGATCCCTATTATGTATGAGAGAACTTTTATTCCAATTTGAGTAAGTTGGCTGTAAATAACTTCATAATATATATATAATTGGCAAGTTAGAAAATAAAATGTGAGGGAATAGAAGATATTTTCTATGATACTTATAAGTAACAATATCAAAATTAAACTAATTATAATTTATTTAAATACATAAATGAAATTTTTCGGTATCTCTAATCCTTCCAAAAATATGCTATCAAAAACAAGACAGATGCACATATTGTATTACTGATAGGAATTATTGTGTATATTGAATTAAAATGAGTTATCGGATACCATTTAATAAACAAGGCAAATATACACATAAAAATATGTGTAGATACTAACAAGAAAGAATAAAATACTATAATAATTTAATTCTATACCATATTTCAGAATTTTTAAAAATATATCTTTTCTTGATGATCGATCAATGTTTATCACACTAATGTTATAGACCAGTTCATTTTGATGTGAGAATTCTAAGGAATCCATTTACAATATTTATTTAAATATATTTGGCTAAAATAATCCCTAAATACAAATCTTAATATTATAAGATTAACTTTATTAATATTTAAAAACATTAAATGTAATTGATCTCATTATCTTCAAAATAAATGAATGCGATTAATTTTTCATATTTTATTTATCTTCTTATTTAAATAAAGTTGAGAAAAATATTATTATATCAGCTTATTTTATTATAATCATTTTTAAAAATGATAATATTTTGAAGATTTAAATTTTTTAATCTATAAAATACGTTTTTTAACCTTTTATAATTTAATCAAAGCGACGACAAGTTGAATTTATGTAAAACATGTAAATGAATTAATTATATTGAATTAATACATTAAATATCGTTTAAGTTAAATCAATAACACTACATTTACTAATATCTGAGTGAAAGATTCATGATAAAATCTGAACGGTCAAATATTTAGTCAATTTTATTTTAACTATATCTATGTATGTTCGTTAATAATCATTTTTAAAAGAGAAAGTTACATATATTAAATAAAAAATTGTATATTTATTTATTTAAAGGTAATTTTTCGATAAAAATAAAAAGTGATTACATTATGATGATACTAAATCTTTCATTTTGATATTATTATGACATAATTATCAATAAACTAAATCTCAAAAAATTTAATTTTAATATTTTCGATAAATTCAAAATTTGAATTACAATATAAATAATTTTTTTAATTTCTTATAAAGAATTACAATTTCATATAAAAATATATGATTCAAAATTTATTTTCTGGTATTATAAAAATAAAGCTTAATAAGTAGAAATAATATAAGTATCATGAAACAATTTTTAAGAAAAAATTAGAATATTTATCATTTTATATCTTTTAAATCATTGATCTAATTTATAATATAATTATGTGAATTAATTTTCAATAAAATAAAAAAATATGTTTATGTTTTTTGGAATAAAAAACTCTAATTTATATTGTTATCATTGATAATATTATCAATATATACGGATAATAACAATAATATTAAATCAAAAAATAACTTCAAATAAACCTTCTCACACAAATTTAATATCTATTTAATAAATAAATAATTTTATTAATATTTCAACTCTAAAGAGTTTATTCATAAACATGGGCTGATAAAAATAATTTTATTAAATATAATACATTTGAATAACATGAATTAACACTGATAAATTTAATATTTATATACATTTAACTATTTTCAAATTAGTTAAAAACCACGGTTCAGGTTTTAGAGTTCTAAAGATTAAAAGTACAGACCTTAAAATTCTCAATTTTTTTTTTAAGAAACATATACCAAAAATTATATTAAAATTTAAAATAATAATTTGAACATGAGTGAATTCTAAAATAATATATATTTTAATGGTTATATCTACACATGTCTTATTATTATCTGAAATAAAAGCTACTTGTATTTTAGCCATATATATTTATTAAATGCAAATAACATTAAACAGAAGAAAATCCTAAAATATCATAGATGCAAAGAATCTCAGAATTATGCAAACATTAAACAAATAAGTTAAAAATGAAAGATTTGTAAAGAAATATTTTAATGTAGTAAATCTGATCTACACAGTTTAATATCCTAGATATTTTATGAACTATATTATTGGTTATATGAAACGTTAAAAAATTATTTTATCAATTAAAATGTGTTCTGTAATAAAATGATACATTTTGAAATAATGAAAGTTAATTATCAGAAGATTTTTTTTATCAATGATGGAATCACTTTATCGATAATATTATTTGAGTTATTATTTCCTAAAAAGTATGTTTCAAATTGAAATGTACATTGATGGAATTTTATAATAATTCACAGGTTATATACAATGATGCATATTTTTGTTTTATCAAACATCACTAAGACTGTATTTTACTTAATATGATCATATCACAATTATTAAAAAAGTTGTTTTTCTTAAAAACACGAATCTAATGAGCATTTATTTTAGAGTAAAAATGAAAAAATTTTATTGTTATGTTATCATTTGATGATTTTATGTTTTAAATATATCATTGAATTGGTTTATATAACTTAAATCTACTATGTTTGTATTTCAATTTAAATATATATTAGGAAACATTAGAATTTTATCCCTTTAAATAAAATTCAAATGTTGATTTATCAAGTTATATTTTGCGATTTTAGAGTTTTGAATTTATTATCATTTTGATGTTCTAAAAATATTAATTAATGCGGAAAATAATGATATCATTACTAAAACATAATCAGTTTTGAGATAAATCAATATCAGAAAAATTTTAAATACTAATGAATTTAGTAGCATCTGTTTGAAATGTAGTTCAAAACTAAATCTTTCAAAACATTACCTATATACCTGTTACACCTAAACATTTAAAATACTTTTAAAAATCAAATTGATTTATTTTATCTTCGAATAAATATATCTAGAAATAATTTATTATATAGTGAAAATCTGATGATCTACCATAAAAATTTTTTATAATCTATTAATATTTATTTAAATCGTGTAAGTATTTCTGGGGTCAAAAAGAACATTCATATCAAATAAAATTTTTATCGTAATAACTAACATTGATATATCTTTAACCTATATCCATTAAAAATTGTGATGTCATTCTATTGTTAATAAGTATTAAAGTGTTATTATATATATTTGTTTCATTTATTAACATTAAATATACCATTACATAAAAATATAGTAGATGCCTTCATAAAAATGTCTTTTTTGATCGAAAATATTTTTATATAAAATTTTCTTATTTATGCGTTGAATATCTGTCAAGAAGAATTCTTTAAATGTTCTTAAAATTTTTTAACATAGAATATAAACTATAAAGTTCATTATATCAATCATCAAAACATTGTTGATTTTCTTCTTTTATTAGTAGATCATATCGATATAATTCGTATTAGAATGATAAAGACTTTTTAGTTTATATGATCTCGTTTGAATGTGTTTTTATTTTATATTTTTATTCATGCGTCTTTTAAAATTAATAAGATATAAACTTTGGAATATATAAATTATTGTTTTATCATCGATACTAAGAATTTTATTTTTTTATGAAAGAAAATTATTTTAATATGTGGCAAATAAAATAACAAGTTAATCATAAATATTTTTGATCGTAAAATGCAAATAATAGATTATCTAAGTAAAATGTTTAAAAATGTAAAATAGTTTTAACGAACATATAAAGTTTATTTTCTAAAATTATTCCTATAATAAAAATTTATTAAATTATCACTTTTTTGGGTATCGATTTGAAGATAAATTTATATTTTTATAATTTTTGGGCATTCATAACTACTATGGTTTAAATATTCTGATATAAAAATATGTTAATAACGATGATAAATATAAGAAAGTATTTTATAATTTGTATTCATTAATTGTTCAAATATTTTTCATAAAAGCTCATTATTTGTTTTCCTTCAGAATAAATCATAAAAGATGTATCATTATTTTTAAGAGAAAATATAACATATTGTTAAATAAGATAGATTATAAAGATTTAATTAAATTGATAAAAATAACGTTAACATATATATTACAAAATAAAATGTTGTCGTTGTTCCGAAATAACAGTTTATATTGTAAAATACAGAAAATATTATTATATTTATAATAAACAATTTCACAATATATTTTGTTTTAAATGATGTGTATTGAAACGATTTGAATAATGTGTCTTTTATATTCTAAGCATTTAACGTATCATAGATAATATTTTTTCAAACAATTACATATTCAAAATTTTCTTTTAAAATTTTAAATTTAAGCTATTAAAATTAGGTAATATCATGAAAAATTTCGAAATTTTAATCAAAATTAAAATATTTAACAATTTTTTTATAATTATTAATTTAATTTAATGAACTTACATAATTCAATGAATAAATGCAAAAAATCAAAACATAAAGATATTTGTTATCATAAAAATAAAATATATAAACATAGATGTAATTTTGTAAAATGATGAAAATGATCATGAAAATACTGAAGGTCTATTTTAAAAATTATTTTTAATTTTAGAATTAAATTAAAAATATAATTTTGAATTTTCTTATTTATAATTAAAAATATTATATATTTCGATTAAATTTGAAATAAAAAAAACATTTACATAATCCATGATAATAACTTTTTTGAAACATGATGATCCTGACATTTTAATAAGGTGTATTTACGTAATTATTGATAATGGTATAAATATTTCTTTATAATTTGTAATAATTAACATGAAATTCTTTGTTATTTATTTGATACTAAATTATGGTTCAGATGTTAAATTAGATTAACATTATTTAAAATTGTTTATTATATTTATTTTAATTTATATTAAGATAGATATAAATGATCAATATATGAGTTAAATATAAATTACATTCGACGTATTAATAAAATAATATTAAAAATACTAAAGTTTTACAATATATCATATTTTTAAAATATTTTAATCCCAATAGTATTTAATATTGATAAAATGCAAAATATTAAAAAATATGTAATATATAAATTTTATAATTTGACAAAATAAATACAACGATTAAAAAACAATTCATTCAGTATAAATTTGCTTTTCAAAAATATTTTGTATTCATATTATCTAATTCTGATTTAAATTTTTGATTATAATTCATTGAAAAATTTAATACACCTCTCTAATTATTCATAGATATACACTTATTGTTTACAATTTCTTGAAGTCTTTGTAAAATTTTTTTAGAAAGAAAAAAATATTTAATTTTAGAATTTTTTGTTATTTTAAAATAAAATTGAGTTGGATTATAATATCTAAATTCATTAAAATGTCAATTAATTTGTATTTTTTTAAAAAAATTGATCGTAGATTTCAAAGTGGCTCTCATCATAAAATTACCATGATTTCAGATAATTATTTATTTGTTTAAAAACGGTTTTTAAATTATATTAAAAATGTATTGTTTTAGCGTAACATGTTTATATACTTATTTTATGAATAATTATAAATTTATTTAAATACTTTGGTAAGATATATTCCTCATTAAATTAACTTTTCAGTGTGAATATAATAATATTTGAAAAATAATGATTTTTCACAATGAACGAATGACACATTAAAATTGTTTTTAATTTATTATTATAAAAGATTTTATTTTCTTAATATTATTCTTATAATTGAATAAAATTTATGACGCTAATTTACATATATATATCTATGTGTACAGGAAATATTTAGTAACTTATGTTTTGTTTTCAGATATTTACTTTCAATTATTTAATTCTACGACAGATTAAAAATTGTGAATTTATTGAGTAGTATATAAACACCAAATTCTAATATATGTTTTAGATAGTTATTTAATACGTAGGATCAATAATAAATTTATACATAAATATAAAATTTAACTTTATGTATTTTCAATCAACAGAAATATTTCGTTTATTAAATTTGAACGTAACTGAATTTTTGATAAATTTTTATATAAAAAATGGTATCTTGAATTCATAAATGCCACGTCGATAATTAGATTATTTATTAAGAAAGCCAAAATCACTTTAAATCAAAAACAAATAACAAAACAAGTGTATTAATGAAAATTTAGGTCTATAAATAATAACATTCAACATGAAATGGACAATGAAAAATTTTTAATACATGAAATAACTTTTAAAGACAGGATTGTCGACATATATAAAATTGTGTTTGATACATCAAATTAATGAACCCAAGGTGGTTTTTTAAACCAATTTTATCACTAAACATAGAAACAATTAAATTAACGTGTATAGAATTAGAATTCCAAAATAAAAATTTATTAAAATGTTCGTTATATTCATAAGAGGTTATATCTATAAATTTACGCTGGAACCATATATTGCAAAAATAAATTTCCCTGAAACGCTCATTTAGATAAATAGTATAGGACAAATAAAATAAATTCATAAAAATATTTAAATTTTCTTAATAATTTCTAAAATAAAAAATATTTATGTTTTATTAATACATTTAATTGCTGTTTATTGGAAAAAATTATTATTATTAAAGAATTTATTAATTATCTTATAAAAGCAATTAAATTAATAAAATCTTGTTTATATAGTAATAATTTTTGAAATTATTTTAAAATTTTGAAAATTAATATCTAAATATGATAATGATATTAGATTTTAATTAATTTTGATCAACGAACAATTTGAATCTATCTTATCAGAATACAAAATTATTAAAAGAATATATATATTTTTATATCTGAATTTGAATTCATTTACTTATTAATCAAATTTTAATATTCTCTTATAAAATTAATGATTTTTTTTATATTTATCCACTTTCATTTTGAATATTTCTAATATTCTTAGAACACTTTCATTTTATATCAGTTCTTTTTTTAATATTGTGATTTTCTATATATACCTGATAAACTTATGAAATCTTTAATATGTATCAATTTAAGTTATGCTGCGTGTTTTTAATAAAATTTGAATAAAACTGAAGAATAAAATTGAGAAGAATCCAGTTTTGACAATTTATATGTTCACAAATTTTAAAAAATTCTTTATGAAAAAATTGATCATTTTATAATATCTAAAATTTTAAATAAAACTTAGTGATTATCATGATAATTTTTTGAATCGTTACGTTATATACGTATTTGAGTTTTTAAGTTGATTTTTCGCATATTTGAAAAGCTATTTAAGTTTTAAATATCTTTGAATAATCTTAAAATTTCTAATCATTTAATTGAATATATAAATAATAGATATTTGACAGAATTATTTGTCAAAAAAATTTATTATAATGTGTCAAATTTTCAATATAAGATCATTATATGGCGAATTAATTTTTTTGTACATGACATTTACTTAAAAAAGAAATAATTATTCTTCTAAATATATTTAAATTTATAGTTTATTAAATGCAATATGTTTAAAATATAAAGTTTTTTTTAATTTATCCAAAAACTCGAACAATTATTGTTTATTAATTTTTATTATGATCATATATTTGAATTATTTTTAATATGATCGTTATTTAAAGCTTAAAATCAATTTAATAAAAGTTCTGAATAATGATATGTATTTCAAAAATTTGAAAGAATCCATTAAATCTATTTTAATTTAATTTTGAAACATGTATATCAAAATTAAATGTATTATTTAAACATTCAAATTCTTACAACAAAACTATAACTCTTAATGATTGAAATTATATTAATTTTTAAGATTTTTTGAATAATCTAATGTTATTTATTTCATTCTGTGAAAAATTTTTCATGATAAGTTTTAAAATAATTGTAATCCATATGATTAACACAAACCTATTTAATTATGTATAAAATCGTAGAATGTGTCAGAAATATTTAATAAATTAAGTAAAATTAAAAACTTGGCATTTTAGTTGAATGTTTTTATTTTGATATAAAAAAAAATATTCTGTTATTTAATATGAATTATAAGATTAATAGTTGAATAATAAAATTCATTTCAAAGATTGAATTTAAAATTTAATTTAAAATTATTGTGAATGTATCAATTTATAATATAATTTCAATAAATTTGTTTTATAAACTTTCTCTATTATTTTAAATAAAATTTAATGGAATAAAAACATTATCTTTCGTTTAAATAATTCATTTTATATTACGGAATGATGAAAACAATCAAAACAAATATTTAATTGTATATTTAAAAGTCATGCATAAAAATATATCAATGATAAATAATATAATAATGTATATCAAAGAATGTTTGGAGAAAGATAAATTATCTGATACATCATGGATGTTAAATATAACACGAAATCATATTTAAAATTTCCTGATTTTAATGAAAAAACTTAACAAAGCCTAGAGATATATTTAGAAAATTAATAGTTATATATCAATATCAAACAGATGTAATTGAAAGATTTTAAATCAATTCAAAATACACTCGATATTTCATAAAAATATTATTTTAAAATTGTGAATCATTTTTAATGGTATTCTATTTGCAAAAACATAGGTCTTAATGATGTAAGATGTTGTTTTATATGTTTTTATATTTAGATTCTGAATATATTTCCTTTGAAACATAATTTCAATAGATGAAATAAAAATTTCTAAAGTAAATCTCAATCATTAATAATATGAAATTAATTAAAAATCTTGGTCAGTACTAAATTATAGAAATAAATAATTATTCTAGATTATTAATTGACATCAATAACTGTCGTCAATAAATATAAACATTAATATATGTTAACATATCTCATTAAATTTATAATATTTAAAATGATAATAATGCATTTAAAATTTCAATTGAATTTTCATTAATTTATCAATATCAAATGATTTTATATCATTCATATAAATTAAAAAAATTATGTTTTATATTCACATATTTTTGAAATAAATTTTTGACATTAATTGGCTATGAATAGGTAGTAAATTGAAAAATCAAAATTATAATTATTTATATATATCTAAGATACAAATATAAAATAATTTTCGGTTGATAAAAATTTTTTATTAAAAGAATTTATCATTCAAAAAATAAATTAAATACGAATTTATTATTCATATTTAAATTATCACTATATTTGAATTAGTTTTAGTTTACACTTTAAAAGAGCAAAATGATCATTTATATCGTCCATATTTTTAAAAAAGATAACGTGTATTTATTAATGCTGAAAGAGAATATTTTGATAAATGATAAATTATCCAATACAGAATCACAACGAAATTCATCTGTAAATATCATATAATTAGTTACATTTGTAAAACACAAATTTAAAATATTATTACGATTCTTATTTTATATGTTTGAAGAATTTCTGCATTATAAACGTATTTATATATAAATACATCTGTTGAGTATTTAATATAAATAAAAGTTACATATAGAAACAAATTTTAAGCATTTCAAAACATTTTATTGGGAATAAATTTTACTGAAAAATATATTTTTAATGATAGAGACGATTTATCCTTATTAAGAACTATAATTATATAAAGAAAACGATTAAATATTCGATATTTTATCGACAATATCAAAAATAAATTTTATATTTATGAGTTATGAATAAAAACTTTTAAATAATGTCACTAAAGATAAATTTGTTGTATATTGTGATATTTTATAATAATTGTATTTAATAAAAATACATACATCGTCAAGACTGATTACGTTTGATTTATCGTCAAGAATGATTTTTCTTTTTATATAATATCACAAATGTGACCAATTATATTCATTATTAAAAATAATTTTCGACTGTATTTTTACTGTAAAAATGATTATTATCAACTATATATACAACAAAATTAGAATAAAATATGATTCTAATACGAATAACAATTTTATTATTTATTGACATAAGATAAAATTTTATCTTTTTGAACTTCCTTATCATTCATATAAAACCATAAAAGGGATAATTCAAAAAACGAAATTGAATTGTGAATTAAGCAAAAATAAGTATAGTATTCTGAATAAAAATATCAGAAGTATATTTTATAAACTATTATTTCATATAAAATGCATTTATTGATCTATATTTTGGAAAAATGGATAAACATTATATCATCGAATCTGTTGTTCTGAGAAAAAGAATAAAAAGTAAACAGGTATTCAAAGAAAAATGATAATTTAATAAATAAATATTCAAAATAAATATCTTTAAAAAGTTAATATTATATATTTTAAAAAAACACAATAACACATTGATTGTGGACACACATTTTATTGAAAAAAGAAGTAAAGAAATTTTAAACATCTTTTATACATGTTAAACATCATCAATAAAAAGTTTCATCTTCAAAGTAAATAAATTTAGCTTGATATTATGAAATTTAAGGAATAATAATCATTACGAATCCAAAAATGAAAAAAAATTAAATGAATTTTTAGTTAACCTATTATTTAGAAAAATATATTATTTTAAATGTGAGATTTTTAAATTTTCAATCATATTTGTATTTCTTCTATAACACTCGTATTGTAATAATCGGAAACAAGCTATTTTATATGATAAATAGATTACATTTTCTAAAAATGAGGATTTATCAATGTTTTTTTTATATCTTTGAAATTTATTTTTTCAATAAATATTTAAGATATATTCTTGGTAGAGAAACTAAATGTGAATTTTATACTTTTGCCAAATATATTTATCAGATAGAAACAGAGAATATATTTATACGTATATGAAATCACATTATGTTAATCTTTGAATTTTTTTCATGTGATAGTAAATTGCTCTATGTAATAATTTTAATTTCTTTATATTAGAAAAATGACATAATAAAACACACAAAATATTTTAAACAAAATATTATTTTGATAGGTTTAAAATAACAGGCCAGATTTAAATTGATCATAGATTTTACACTTTTTGATAAAATATATTTCAGCAGAATATTTATAACACACAATAGATCATTTTACTTATTTATCATACACTATAATTTAGTTTATTATTATTTGCTGAAATTCACTCTTAATTTATTGCTAAAACCTACATTTGTAAACATGACAAGTATAAGTGTTGTATGTATATTCATTTAGATATAGAAAAAGATCAGAATATAAAATAAACTTAATCATTAAATCTAAATAGATATATAAAAAATTCACATATATAAATTTACTCATTGGAGAGATCAGAATTTGTACAAGAACATATTTAGAAAAGGAAAATATAAAATTCCTTTTGGTTACTTTAAATGTTGATTTAGCCTATTCAAGTTGTCGAGTATTTTAATTTTATTATCAATATATTGTATCAAATATTATTTCAAAATAAATACAATTTTAAATTAATCATATTACTGATATTTTATTATCATGAATAAACTAAATATTTATCTTTTAAATGAGTGAAACTAATGAATAAATAATAAATCATTTTAGTTTTATTTTTATAATTCATTGAAAGATATATGCGAGTCTGTCCAAAACTACTAAAATAACTAATTTTTTAACAAACATAAATGGATTAAAACTAGTGTGATTTGTCAATAATAATAATCAAAGAAGTTTTACATTTATAAATATTGATATTTTTTTCAATACAGAATGATATAAAAATGATTAAGATAATTAGATTTTGGCAGATTATAACGAAAATTTGAATAAGTTTTAAATAAAATTAAATATCATAAATATACAAAATTTATTATCATCTACGCTTTTAAGCATATTATATAATGTAACTTTAATTAAAATGATTTTAAATAAAGGAATCAACCAGATTCAAATATTTAAAATTTAATATGCTAAATATATAAAATTTTATTTGTAAAGATGAAAGTTGTGTATATGTTAGGTTTTAAAAAATATGAAACATAAACATAAGAAATATTTTTAAATAAGTATTTTTGGTATTCTTAAGTAAATAAGTTTTTTGAAACTTAAATGATGTTCAAAATTTCTGATATTTGTAAAAAGTTATATCCTATATTGGGATCATTTGAGAATATATAGTAAATCTTTGAAAATCAATCTATCTTTAAAATTTATGATAGTTTTATAATTCATTCAAAAAAACTCAAATGTTTCATTTTAAATAAATATAATAACTATTCTAGGAAATAATGCTATATAAACAAATAAAAAGAAACACTGATATACCCTGAAAAGTTGAAAAACATTGTGAATTAAATTATAATTGAGAAACACTTTATTTATCTTTCTATCTCTTTTTATTCCATATAAATCAAATTATATTAATTTAATTCACTTTCTATTCATGTAAGTATGAAAACAATCAAAGAATTAAATTATCGATTATAATTATTTATCAAAAAATAATTTTTCGTGTGTATATAATGGTTAAAAATACATCCAATTATATGACTAAATTAAAAAAGATATTTAGCTAATACTATGTTATTTCTGCTTGTCTTTTAGAATAATATTTATATAGTGAATGAAACTAAACATGATTTTTCATAACTTATAGAGATTTTATTATGTATTGATGAATTTAGTTAATAAATAAAAGATGAAAATTATTGATATTTATGATAATTTAATCAAATAGAAAATTAAAAAAAAAGAATTTTTGTATTTTTCTAATTTAAATTTTTGATTAGTATAATATAAAATAATTAGTGATTGCATTTTAACAGTTTTTATAAAATTATTTCACAATTTCAATGGATTATTTTTTAAATTAAAAACAAAAGTATAAAGAATAAATGTTGATAAAATGTTATTCATATTTATAAGGAGAAAAATAATTTTTAAAATATTCGGAAATAAAAGTATTTGATTCATAAATTGCTTATAAATAATGTAAAAATATATTTACATAAATGCCTAAGTGTCTTATAAAAAAACTCTAAAAATTCGAAACAATCATAAATGAACCAACAAAAATATTTTAAAGATAACAACGATAATACTTGAATAATAATCTCAATAAAAGTGTAGTTATGACTAATTGTGATCAAAATTAATACTTTTGATAAATTTATAAAAATTATAAAATATTTATTCGCGTTTAAATTCTGGCAAAATTACCATATATTTTTGATTTGATAATATCAATAAATTTTGTCTTATATCTTAGTTGATATCTTATATAATCCATGTCATTTTAATGATAGGAACTAATATCTTTCAGATAATTAACGAAATAATTAATATTTAAAAATATTTTAATTATCTTCTATAATAATTTTTTAAAATTTACTTTTAAATTAATATATTTCGAAACAAACACTAAAAGTCAATATTAAAAGTTAATTTTATTATCATACGAATAATTTTATCTTTGAGTTATTCTTTTTCATAAATATATTTATTTTATATTTTAATATTCTTAAAAAATTATAATATATTAATTTTTGTGATAAAATATTAATGTTAGAATACTAAAATAAGTCAATCATCATGAAAATCGATTCTTAATGATATTTATAAAAATATAATGCTTATAATATATTTTCAAATCTATGTTTGAACTGTTTGATATATATATATATATATATATATATATGTTTGTCTGAATAAATTAAAAACAATAAACAAAATAAAAAAATTTGGATAAATTTTTTTGATGAGATCGTTAAAAATTTTATTTACCTGTTTTTACAAATCAAAATTTTTAACCAAATTTGCATCATATTCATTTTATTCATTCAAAAATATCAAATTTTAAAACATATATTTTTGAAAATATTTTCCATCTGTCAATAATATTTTTTAATAAAAAATATTGTATTTTAATTTATTTGGACGATATATTCAACAAAAACTAAATTAAAAGAATATAAAAATGAAATAATTAAAAATATTATGAAATACACTTGTATACTTTTTAATAAATTTAGTAAATAAATTTATTAATGTTTATGAAATTTAAATTAAAACCACTATTTTATGATTTTAATAATAATCACAACCTAATTCTGTAAGAATATTAATTTTTTAACTATGAAATTAATAATGGTTAAATTTTTTGATTAATGATTAAGTAAAAAACGGTTCATAGATATAAGCTGATTTGACTTTGATTAGCTATATATCTTCCATAATTTTGAAAAAAATTCAATCATATATTTTTGTTACCATTATAAATTATATGAGATATGTTGTATATCTATCAAATATATTTTATATATTTATTAAGATTCAAAATTAATATCTTTAGTTTTCATATATTATTAATGATACAAATTATAAAATGGTTTTCATTAAATTTTACAATTTAAAATATTTAAATATCATTAATAATATCCTGTATTATATATACAAAATTCTATTTTGATTTCTGTATTTAATATTTTTATTTTATTATTTAATTATAGAGGCTCATGAAATATATATTATTCTTCTTATTTTTTCAAATCTCTTGGAATGATTAATAAAATTGATTATATGAAAATGTTGTTTAAAATTAATAATTTTGCCTTAGACCTGTTTGATATTAAATTAACAGATAGACTTTAAGATTTTTATGTATATTATGATTAAACTGTTTATTATAACATCTAACATAAACTATTATAATGAATAATTTTAAATATAATGTGATCAGATTTTGATGACAAATAAATTTTTCAATTTTAAATATTCATTTTTTACATTTTTTAAATGATATATCTCACATTTAAAATATTTTTAACCCGTAACATATAAATAAGATGATATATTTCATATGCATTTAAAATAAATTAGATTTATTTCTTGAAAATATAAGAAATTTTATTTATTCTAATTTTTTGTAATTTTCTTAATTTATAATAAAGAATGTCTATATTTATCAAGTAAAAAAATATTAATGAAATTATACACGTATCGTGATTGATTTAATTGAAATATCCATAAACTATAATCACATTCAAAATAAATTTTAATTTTATGAATACTGCTTTAAAATATTTTGATGATTTCAAATCATGTTTTATATTATGAAAAGTATTTGATAATATTTAATGATAATTATACAGAAAACCCTTTCGTTTAAATTTAATTTTGATAAAAAATAGATGTATCTCATATTTCATTGATCAAATAATAGATGAAGAAATGAAATTAAAATTGTTTAGACATCTTTAGTTTAACTATCATTTTTAATGATAATTCTTTGAATTATTATCTCAAATATTTTAAATTTATGATATAATAGACTGAATGTTACAACATGATTAATGTGATAAATTTTGTCAAAAATATTTTTGACTAGCCAGAGTGTATTTATTCTAAATATGAAATCATCGTTTATTTATAAAATTTTTCATTACATTGTTGATTTATAAGAACTTTAATTTGAAGAATGATATTTTTAACGTGTATTAATAAATCTAATATGATTGTTATTTAATTTTATCATTTTGATGAATTTGGATATAATTTTTCGAAAAGTATATCAGTATAATAAAATTATTAGCTATCTTTTAATTAATTTTTATATTTAATTTGATTGAAAAAATTAAATTCATGTTTGATTTTAAACTTTTTCTCACTCCGTCAAATTTAAAAATTATTTAAATCTTAAAATAGATCATAAAATATTTCAGAAAAAAAATTATTTTTTCGAATGATATTTTCACAATTATTAATTTTATATTTATGAAATATTTGTTTGAATATAGTGTAAAATTTATCTCAAATGTAGATAAACATCGTAAGCGAATTAATTAATGTTTTAAAGATCATGAGATAAATATTCGCTCGAATTAATTTACTTAAATATGATATTAATTTTTATAATTTATTATAATCGATAATCATGATTTAATATATTTATTAAACAGTACAATAATCTATGTATTTATAAAAGAAATTTATAAATTTAAATTTTTAAATATAATTGAATATTATTACTTTCATTTATATTTTTGAAAATTTAAAATTTATCATGTTGTTCACAATTAAAATTAATTATATGTATGATGAAACTATGTCGTTATTAAAGAAAAAAATAAATAAATAAAGATTTATGTCAGCACGATAAAAATTCGATAATGTGATCATAAAAATGAAAAGATTAAAAATGACATTATCAAATGATTTAGAGAGATCATAAAATAGCCTATGATTATAATAAAAGGTATTTTGAATATAAAAATTTATTTAATCAAATTTTAGGATATAATTCAAAAATTTCAGATAATATAATTTAACATATTGACTCCTTATTTAGATTTCCCAGTTTAAATGATCTAATTTATTTTCATAGATTTAGTTATATTTTTAAATGGAAATGTAATCACAGTATTTATGTTTCTATCTTGGCTAAATAAAGAAAAATACACAAATGATAATTGCGAAATTAATCAATGTCTCAATAAAATATAATTATCGTTTATGAAATTATAAATTCCTAATCAATTGATTAAATTAAATATTATTCATTAATGTTTAATATTTTAACAAAATCAATTTTCTCATAAATTTTAGAAATCACTAAAAATTCTATGAATAATTCATAATATTCATTTTACATATTAGGTATATTTGATTAATAAAGATCGATATATATTCTTAAAATTTTTAGATTTTTATCATATCATGAAGAGATAAAAGAGATATAATGCTTTATGCCTATTATGATGGAATTAATAATGACATATATTATATTTATGTTATCAATTTTTTGTAATTGTAAAAATAGATAAGATCACTGACTGATTTTAGTTATTATTTTCTTTTTTAAATATTTTTATCGATAAAAAATTTATTAAAAACTTTTCAATGAAGGTGAATTGATTGAAATTATAAATTATCTTCAAATATATTGTTAAATATAGAAGGTATTTAAAATGAACATATTGCATAAAAAATTTCTCACTTCAAAATAATTGTATTTATCTTTTTCATCATTTAATAAAGATATATTTGAATGGTGAAGTTAATTATTGAATCAAACATAAAAGTCATTATATAAACACACAATCATTTTACACAAAATTGAAATGAGATTTGTTAAATTAAAAACATGAAATAAATGTTAAAATTTTCATTTGAAATATCTTAATTTGTTTATTGTAAATACTTCTGAATGATATATAATGTAAATATTGTGTTATGTCTAAATTTTACAAACAAATAATATGTTCCATTTTTATTAAAATATGTAAAAACATTATCTTTAATACAAGAAGATGTTAATTCTTAAAACAAAAAGGTATATTTAGATCTTAAAAATTTGTTTAGATAAAATAACAACAAAAAAATAAGAACTATTAAATTTTTTCAAAATAATAAAAACTCAGATGATTTATAATAATTAGTTAATGTTATAATTTTATAATATTTTTGATCATATTGAATGAATATTGTATTATTAACTGTTTAATTTAAAACGATAAATTTAAGCATTTGTTCTATACCTAATAAAATAAATATATGAAAATATAGCCCATGAAAATTAAATGCGAATTTTTAGTGATGTAAAGTTCATTATGGAAATAAAATGATTAAACATTCACTGATATTATACTTAATACATTCTCATTTTAGCATAGTTTAAAGTTATCATCAGATTTTATATTTACTGGGTAATATTAAAGTTCATAATTTATTATTAAATATTATTCATGACAATATGCTGAAGAATTTAATAATTATTTTAATTTTGAATTTATCTAAAACATCGTTTGTCTGCAATGTGGTTACGCAGTATGTATCCTTGAAATATTAACTATAAATCACATAAAATTATCTATTCATATAAAATATCAAATTATTCACTATTGTATGTGAAAATAAACAGAAAATAAAAATGGTATTAAGAATTATTTCTATCACCGTAGTTATCAATATAATTTTATAGCTTGTCTACAATGTAGCATCGAAGAACAACATATTGTTTCACATTTCCACTAAAATATATAATTATTACAAAATTAGTTTTATTATTTTTCATTTAAATGAATCAAAAAGCAATAAAAATTTATTATAAATAAAATTTAATTAAATCTTACATTTTGAGTGAGATTAGATTGTAATATTCTCGAAAAATTAAAATATCTTAATATTTTTTCAGAAAATTTTTATATTGTAGAAGACAAAAATAATTTTATAAATCTAATTCATTTCATTGTTTTAATCATATACAAAAAATTATTTCAAAAATAATTAAGATATACCTCGATCTTTTGCAGATAAAATAAAATTTTATTATAAATATTGAAAAGTTCAAAAAATTCCTTTAAGATAACAGATATTAGATCACACATTAATCTTGAAAATTTTGATTATCAAAAATTTGTAAAATTATATTTTGAAAGAATTGTTTAATCAAAATATAATTCGCTTTAATAAAAATTATTATATCCAATTTTTACTTCTAACCGATTTTAGATTACACAATAAATTTTTCATAAATATTATCATCATTTAAAAAGTGTATTTATTCTCTAAATCTATCTGAAGAATTAAAAATTAAATCACATCATATAGTAATGTCGTAAAAATAAAAATTTTAGTTGACAAATATATTTTATTATCCTTAAAGAAATATAAAATGCATTTAATTTCAATAGATTTTATTTAAAATATGTATAAAAGACATCTAGGTCATGGTTTTAATAAAAAAAGAAAATTTTAAGTCTTATGATACTTAAACGAAACCATTTTCATTTAGATTTGACTATTACACATATGAATAAATTGTATTTAATGTTTCACATGTAAAAGAATATTAGCATCGATAAACCATAGTTATAAGCATAAATATTAAATTTTCAAAATATTAGAATAAAATGAATGTTTTAAAAATGATCACAATTAAAAACTTTATCTATCGTAAATACTGATTTGAAAATACACAAAACCTAACACAATTATATTTACAGTTTATCTTTTTTTTGAAATTGATTTAATATAAAGATATATCAAAAATATATTTGTTATTAAAGTATGATAAATCTCATAATTATCGTTTTAATGATAATTCTGGCGTATTTTGAATTATAATATTTTTAAATCATATAATAATTCAAATTATAAAAATGGTTTTATCGTTCCCACTTATGAAAGTCTTCAAAATATTCAATGGTTATGTAAAAAACAAATTAAGGGAAAATAATACTTGACGATTTATATTGCATAAATATATATTCTTGAGTTTGTCCATTTTTTATCTTATTTTCTCGGTTTTATACCTCAAATGTTAACATAAAAATACTACTAATTTTATCTATAACTAAGGTTATAATTAATTATATATTTTTAATAAAAAATAAATATTGATAAATATATTGTTCAATAAAAAATATATAGATGATTTTCGATGAATGTTGTAGGATTACTTTTTAAAAAGATTGTAGAGATAATATGATTATATTTAGGTTTTTCATCCTTTTTTCATTGATATACATGTGATTTTATATTTCAATTATCATTAATAGATAAATGACAACATTTATATTTACTTTATATTCTACAAGTAAACCTACGATATAATGAGCTAAATTTATATATATTTAATTAGATAATTAGAATATATAAAATCAGGATTACATTATTTTTAGTATAAATATGAATGAAAGTTTGTAATTAAATATCCAAGGTAGTTAAACAGGGCTTTTCAAAAAAAATAAATCATATATTTTGTATTAATTTTTTTTTAAGAATTATAAAATTCGACAATAATTTTTAATTATTCTGTGATTATTTAAAATAAGGAAACTTTTTTGATAATTAATTAATAAATTTTAATTGATACGAGTAAATATTTACTTTTGGATTTTAGAATTGATTCAAATATATGATTCAATCATATTTATATTCGAAAATATCTTAGAAAATAAATTTTTTTATTATTGATTCTCGATAAACCTTAAAAATATTAGAAATCAAAATAAACATGATGTGTATTATTCTTAACAACAATACTTACCATTTTCAAAGACAGAATTAAAAAAAATTGATTATGAAGTATATTTAGTTATATCAATGAACGGTTTGGATAATTAAATATACACCACAATGTATAATGTGTCTTGGATAATATTTGAAAAATAAGTCAATAAAATGAGAAATAAGAAAATAGAATATAATATTTTATAAATTAATATTTTCAATTAAAACGGGTTACATATATCTTTTTGTGCTAAATTCTTTGATTAGAATGTTTGGGAATATTCTAAAATCTGAATATGTTTAAACATCATTGATATGAAAATTCGTTTATAATGCTAACTTATGAATATAAAATATGATTATTGTTACATTTATGACCACGGTGCGATTATTTGAAGCTTTAAAGACGAGTAGCAAGTGTTTGTCTCAAGTAAAAATTATGTGAAAATAATGTATTCTACAGAGCGAGAAAAAGACAACATTTAAAAAATATACCTGTCTTCAGTATTGAATTCCATACTTTATGGGTAAAAGTTATTCTGTCAAAGATAATCAAAACATGTTATTTTGTACATTCAGAATAGAAATACAAAAAAGTATTGAAATAATATCATAAAATTCTCGGAGATTTCTAATAAAATTTTTCATTGTTTGATTTCATTTCGGCGTAAATCTCATTGCTGGTGAGTCAGATTTAATCTTTAATCTGCTTTTCATATCCATATATAATTTATTTAACTCATAATCTACCACTTTAAATTAGTAATTCAATGATAATATTTAAACTTATGCATTAGAAACTCAAAAATATGGATCTAACCTGAAACACGTAGGAGATTTTTTTTAAGAATATTTCAGAAGATTGATAAATTGATCATCGAGTGAGTAAAAAATAACTACATAATAAAGATACAAATCAATTCAATTGTCACGATTTTTAGAGATTTTGACAAAATTCGACATCTTATCACGTTTTATTTAATGAAACAATCCTTAAAGAAGGAACTACCTGTAAAGAAAATATTTACAAATTCGATGTTTAAGTAGTCACATTGCAAGATTGTTGAAGTATTACAAATAATAATGAAATTACATTTATTTAAAACATAAATATCTAAAGTACAACGTCGATTCTGGTGATCAGTTCGTTTGTAAATGGTTAGATATGTTTATATAAAATTTAATAAAAAAGTGATCTTAAGACAAAGTTAATAATAGTTTTTTTTGCTATCTCACTTCTTTATTTTCAATAAATATTACCAATATAGAATTTGACAAAGCTGTGTTATTAAAAGTATAGGCTAGTGAAATGAAAATACTTACATACCTATTGATAGTATTTGTATGAGTATATCAGGCAAATAATTTTCATTAATTATCTGAAATAGCCAATTTTGTTTTATTCATATCAAATTGAGAAATCTTCAAAAAATAAAGAGAAAAAATAGATTGTATATCAGTAAAATTTTCTAATATAATAAAAGATATGAATTGTCAAAATACAATTTAAATGTTTAAACATCATATGATTATTTAATAGAATCATTTGCTGATAACTATCTATATCTGTTCAATGAATAAATCAATTTTTGATAAAATAAAAACACATTATCAATGAATCATATGTTAAAGAATACTTTGAGTTCCATAATGCAAATCTATCATGCGTGGATTGATAAGAGTTAGATGCTTTATAATATGTTTTAATGGAGATATTTTAATCAACTAAAAATCGTTAGTTATTTTATCTCAAATATAATGGATTGATCCGTTTACTTTGTTTTTATTGGTATTAATAATGTATTGAAAAGAGACTAATAAATTTCCTTGTTTGCAAGAAATTGTTGAAAGCTCAATTGTATTTTAAAACATTTTTAGCTATTGATATAAAATTCAGACATATGCAAATCTTAATATGTGAAACCGATCGAAAGAATGATAATTTTCTCTTACACTTAGAAAATGCATTTATGAATTCTTGTGATATTCGTGAGATTATCAAACTCACCATGTACCTGTATGAGAATTTTTAGACAAATATCCATATTTATATAAATTTCAATTTTTGGTTAGATGTGATTGAGTTCTTACCAGAATGTTGGGATGAAGAAGTTATTCAATTGAATTGATAGTGCTAAATCTTTAAGGAATCACATCGAGAGGTAACAAGAAAGAAATGTAAATTCAAAATTAATAAATACAGGTTTGTGTTGTTAGTAATCGATTAAATAGACGTATCACTTGATCGAGGAGAATGGATAACATTTTTTTAAAGAATATTCAATAACATTAGCTGAGTTACAAAGCTATATCGAATTCAGTTGACTGTTCAACAGATTCCCAAAATTAGATCTGAAATATAAACATCTATTTAATTGACATTTAATACACTTCATTTGAGTGGAAACATGAACATACGAAAGAGAATCGATAAACTAAAAGTATTACTTTGAAAACTTTTGACATTATTTCCAAAATACGAAATTTCAAATTTAATTTGAACAGATATATCTCTTTACTCATAAAAATTTCTTATCATATAATGTTGATGTATTGAAAAACATATTTAATCTCCGTCGTAGACTAGATATGACAAAATAGCTTATCGTTACACATACAATAGAATGTTTGTCATCATCTATTCTCATAAGAAATGAGACTCTGGATAAAGACTAGGATTTATTTTATAAAATGATCAACAATTAATATAAATATATCAAATATTTAAAATTTTATCAGTATAAACGATATATTTAGTTATTATTGTTTGATAAGATTTTTATTTTTCGCATTGTGAAGTGAAAGACATTAATTTTATCGAGTCACCCTTAATATCCGTAATTTCTTTATCGCTTCAGTAAAAAGTAGATCACAGAGAAATAAAGACTTAGGACTATGATTAAATATAAATTCTACAGATTTGAATCAAAATGACTTTATTGATGTAACACTTAAATGAATAAGCTTTTGAAACATCGAGCTAGCATATCCCATTAAATTGTATTTTCAGATTTAATGAGATAAAAGTTTGATTTAATCTCTTAAGTATGCCATAGCAAAACATAATCACTTGAAAACAAAATTTATAAAACTAAAATGTAGTAACGATTGAAGAGTTAAAGTATTATTAAAATTACTTTTCTGAAATTAAAAGATAGTACTCTTCATAATTTTATATTATGTTGAAAATTATGAAAAAGATCATTTATGAATACCTCAAAAGAAAGACAAATCTCATTGTATCATCCAACAGGCACACTAGAAAAGTTAAAATATTTTCTTTGACGTTTTTTTTCGACTAAAAAATTTTTACACATATACTTCTATTTTTTGATCGGGTATCAGAATTTCATATGAATATGACAATATCGCATTGACATGCTGATAAGGCATAATCGAATGCTTTTAAATGATAATTCCACGGCACGAATTGCAAAAGATTTAATTTCTGGCATCTGACTTCAGTTTGAGGAGAAATATTAAAAAATGTGTGTAAAAATATAACATAAAATATCTCCTTAAAAACGAGTTATATCCAGAAGGAAATTGGATTGTTCAAAAGTTTTATTTAATTTAACAGAAATATGTTGAGATTACTGCGCAAAAGATTGGTCATAATCAGACAGAAATTTTCAATATTGCCATTTCTTATCTTTAAAAATACAAAAAATATTCCCAATAACAATAGCACTTTTAATAATCTATATTCATATCCTAAGAGCAATAATGATTTATTGTTACAATGAAAAGGGGGATTCAGTAAAATATATCTTAAATTATCTTCAAGAGAAAAATAAATTAAAGAGTTTAATGGTAAAAATAAATATCTATACATATCAAAATAATTTTTAATAATTAAAATTTAACAAAAAAACAATATTTGATGATAGATAATAAAGCTCGTATGACATTTTTTTCGCCAAGCGACATACGCTATCACATCTTGAAAATTATTTAGATGGCCATTTCAGAAATTTAACATATCTTGTGTAATGTTACTATCCACTCTGAAAGAGAATCAAGAAGTGTGTAGTAAATTTGATATGTGTTCGGAAAGTTAAAAGGGTTTTTTTCATAAGCTATTTTACTGTTTATATTTTTAATATAACGCAAACCTACTAAAGACGATTGAAGTAATGGATACTTTTAATGAATATTTTAAAATGAAGCGGCGAGAAAACATTTAAATATTTAAACTGGCTTATAATTTGATGAATAATCGAATGAGTATCGTACAATTAAAATACATTGATATCTTAAATATTTATTTTTAAATATATTTTATTTTCGATATTGATTTTCATAGGTTTATCAATTTTTGTCCAATATATTATTTATCTTGTCATACATATCAATAGAAACAGGAAGATAAAAATACTATAATTGAAAAAGATATATATATACGTTTAGTTTATATAAAAATGTTTAATTTCAAATTTATTGAGAAAGAAAACATATCCAAAATTAGATATATATTCAAAAGAGATTGGTTGAATATAACAAATAGTTAAAACTAAAAATTATTCATTTAATTTTTTATCATATTTAAAATATCTAACAGTTTAAAATTAGACACTCTATTAAAACATTAAATAATACATATTATATTATTTATCTTCCACAAATCATTTGGTCAAATATTTATAAAAGATATTGATTAAATAAATAATAGTTTTTTATCATGATAAATAAATCAAAAATATTAACCTAAATATCATATTGAATGGATTATTTAACAAATTATGTATTTACGATATATTTAAATTTAACTAATAAATATTAAATGTTCAATTTCTTTTTTAAATGAATTATAAATCTCTTAAAAATGAGAAAAATTATGGATAATTATAAATTAATAATAAAGTTATGAATAATTTTACGTTAAACACTAAAAAATAAAAATTATCATTTAATGGTAAATTTATAGATAATATAAATCAATTATGATGTCACAAATTTTATAAATGATAAAAAATAAACGAATTATCATTTCTCATTTGAATGTTTCGATAATTTGAAATAAAAGTTAAAAAATTAATATGTCGAATCTTATATATTATCAATTTATATTTTATAATTTCAAAAAGATGTTTTATGTCAACAAAATTCTCAATATAAAATAAAATAAATCCAGAGTTATTTTGAGAAAATGGTGTATCAATAAGAATAATTAAAATATTATTATTTAAGTTTTAGTAAATATTTTTAAATACTTTTCACACATAAATCATAAAAGAGAATAAATTGATACATCAAAAAGATTATTAAATAGATTATAATTTCTCGTCATTTAATCCTAAAATAAATAGTCATATCATAAACATCAATATAAGTTACAATGTAAATTAAATAAGTATGGTTTAATGAGTAACTATTTGTGATATAAACTTAAATTTTTATAATCTTAATCACTAAATCTATTATATATTGATACAAATGAATTATAATCGATATTTTTTGTGCTACTATGATAGAATATATAATTTATTTCATATATATTTTTAAAAATAATATATTTAATATTAACTTATTCTTATGGAATCAAAAGTATATAAGAACATATATTATTTAAATCATTTTCCAAAAAACATGTTTTTATTATCATAAATAAATTTTATTTTTGAAATTAATATAGTTTTCAATACTTTATAATTTCGTTGAAACAAATTTTGAAATTTTGGAATTGTAAAAAAATATAAATGATTAGCTAATTTTTTTACAATTTTAAAACATTGAGATATATTTTCAAATGGATTGAAATATATGAATTTTAATCAAATATATATTTAATGTTTTTAAAATATGTATTTTAGAAAATTAATTATGTTTAAAAATATATCCAACAAATTATTTTTTTATATAACTAATTTAAATTTCAAAATAAAGTCAAAATAGTTAAAATATAATTTTATATGCAAATTAAATGTTGCTAAGTTATCAGAAAATTAAAACATTTTGATTAAATTAAAGTTTTGATAAATATAAAATAAAAAATTTTGTAAGTATATGATTATGTATAAAATATGAATAATGGCAAACTAATAAATTAAATATATCTCGAAGTGTTTTTAAATAAATATATTTCATAATTAACCATACATTTGGATTTTTAATTAAGATTAAATGTTTATTAAATTATATTATTTAAACACCTTTTTGATCATTTTCAATTCAATTATTTCTTATCATTTTTTAAACTCATTAGATTTTAATATCTATGAAACTCATTGTGAACAAAAAATATTTATAAAAATTGACAAATTAACAATATATTTTATTGTATAATATTAAAATTATTTTGTATTTTTTAAATTTATTTGAAATGTAAATTTTAAGTGAGATATTTTAATGTTATTTTAATCGATATTCAATTCTAAATATATCAAATGGTTTGATAATTCATATAAAATTCTGATAGGTCGTTTTGTATTGTCATATTATAATTATATTAAAAAATCTTATAATTCAAAGACGATAGTGATATATATCAATATATAATAAATGCAGATATTTTACACTTATTGTTGGATCTATAAAAATACATTTTGTTTGAATTTAGTCGTATTTATATAGATTTTGTTTTATTTTTTAACAACTTTTATTATTTGCGTAATAAATATACGTTAAAAAATTTTTTTTCAGAATAATTATGAAATATAAATATTTTATGATACAAAACATTTATAAAAATTGACATAGGCTTCAATAATTAAAAACAAATATCAATAATTTTTTAATAAAAGTAATAATTAATATCTTTATTAATTTAATTAATATTTCTGAACAAAAACATTAAATATTTTTTACTATATTTAAATACATTATAATTATTCTTTTCAGATTATTTAAATATTTAATCAAATTCGATAGATCTAAAAGACAAAAAATAATTCATTATAATGATCATTCTAACT
>JALDNG010001337.1:0-60520 GCA_024349245.1 Neodontobutis hainanensis
GAATATGTTAAAGCATTGCAGAGATATACCCCAACATTTATTTTTGTGCGCACTAAGTCGAATTCATTTGCGCGGTATTCGACAACGGTTTGAAGAATCAACTTTATTCTCATAACTTTTAGTCAGCATAGTCTGAAGAAGATCTGGTTCAATTTTCATAAAAATCTACGGCCTAGGAGGAGTTCGCAAAAGTACGTTTTTAGAAAATTCAAAATGGCGGAAAAACTATCATGGCGGAAAATGACGTCATAGGGTGCACTCGAATCGGCATGAGCTAAGGAATCAGAGGAAAAAGAATTTTAATTCTAGGTCTTACGGTTCAAAAGTTATTAACATAAACATAAGTCCGACTTTGGACAGTTGGTGGCGCTAGAGGATTAAGGTAGACACTTCAGATTGGTTAGGATGACAGCTCACACTGTCCACTATTAGTGTACCAAATTTCACAACTTTTTAGCATACGGTTCTATGGGCTGCCATAGACTTACATTGCAGGATAATAATAATAAATATAGCTGCAAGCAGCCATGACGGGGCCAAGCACTAGGCCGGCATTCAATCTCATGCCGACATAGCCGGCAGCATCAGACCAACGGCAGTAAGCAGTTAAAGAAATTTCAATAAGACTTCAGTCTAAATGGCTGAAAAATCATCAATACGGTCTTTAGCACTTTGATTGAATGGTTTATCACGGTCCCAGTAACCAAACTGATGTGTGAAACAACTAGAGTGCTCAAACTCTGCAGGCAGACTCAATGTGTTGATGGCCGGCAGCATCAGACCAATGGCAGTAAGCATCTAAAGACATTTCAGTAAGATTTCAGTCTAAAAAGTCTTATTGAAATGTCTTTAGATGCTCACTGCCGTTGGTCTGATGCTGCCGGCTATGTCGGCATGAGCTTTAATGCTCAAAACGTTATACAGTATGTTTAGACAGTTTACAACTTAAATTGTGAAAAACTAAATCGGCAGTTCTAACAAAACCAAGACTACTCAAATGCCCAGGTAACAGCATCGCTAATGGTCCAGCTCCTATGTAATACGTTATGTTATGTAATTCCCTATTTTCTAAGACTCTTGGCAGTCTCAGAAATGCCCAGTAAGCCATCTATGGTCTTTAGCACTTTGATTGAATGGTTTATCACGGTCGACCTAGAGGCAGCGCAGTAACCAAACTGATGTGTGAAACAACTAAAGTCCTCAAACTCTGCAGGCAGACTCAAGTCATGGTTGCCATAACAATTACTAAGTTTGGTTAGAAAATATTAAAGCATTGCAGAGATATAGCCCGACTTTCATTTTTGAGCGCATTAAGTCAAATTCATTTGCACGGTATTCGCAAACGGTTTGACTAATCAACTTAATTCTCATAACTCTTTGTCAGCATGGTCTGAAGATGTTATGATTCAATTTTGGTAAAAATCGGACAAACGGTGTGGGAGGAGTTCGAAAAGTAGGTTTTCGGAAAAACAACATGGCAAACAGGACGTTTGTCCAATAGGACATATTTGTTATCTGTGCTCTCGGCTTGATCCAGTGAACACATTAAGACCATTTGTTTTACAATAGGTAACGTAATAAAAGTTATTAGCATATTTATTGATTTGGGTTATAACTTTTGACCACAAGGTGGCGCTGCCCCAAAACTTTTGAGTACCTTCAGGGCTTGGTCCCGAAGACACATACCAAGTTTCATAATGATGCGGCAATGCGTTCAAAAATATAGCACTTTTTGACAATATTCATAATGGCCGACTCTCAAAATGGCCGATATGGGAAAATTTGGTATCGCAGGACTCGGCATGACGCACTGAATCTAAAGAGACCAGTTTTATGATTTTTGGCAAAAGCGTTCAGAAGATATAAGCAAATAATTCACTTTTTATATCTCCTGACCACTAGGAGGCGCTGCGCCAAAACTCTGCAGGCATCCTCAAAACATGGTTGCCATAACACGTACTAAGTTTGGTTGGAATATGTTAAAGCATTGCAGAGATATACCCCAACATTTATTTTTGTGCGCACTAAGTCGAATTCATTTGCGCGTATTCGACAACGGTTTGAAGAATCAACTTTATTCTCATAACTTTTAGTCAGCATAGTCTGAAGAAGATCTGGTTCAATTTTCATGAAAATCGGGCTACGGCCTAGGAGGAGTTCGCAAAAGTACGTTTTTAGAAAATTCAAAATGGCGGAAAAACTATCATGGCGGAAAATGACGTCATAGGGTGCACTCGAATCGGCATGAGCTAAGGAATCAGAGGAAAAAGAATTTTAATTCTAGGTCTTACGGTTCAAAAGTTATTAACATAAACATAAGTCCGACTTTGGACAGTTGGTGGCGCTAGAGGGATTAAGGTAGACACTTCAGATTGGTTAGGATGACAGTTCACACTGTCCACTATTAGTGTACCAAATTTCACAACTTTTTAGCATACGGTTCTATGGGCTGCCATAGACTTACATTGCAGGATAATAATAATAATAATAATAATAATAATAAGAAATCTAACGAATACAATAGGGTCTACGCACCTTCGGTGCTTGGCTAATAATAATAATAATAATAAGAAATCTAACGAATACAATAGGGTCACGCATTGTGCTTGGCAAATATAGCTGCAAGCAGCCATGACGGGCCAAGCACTAGGCGGCATTCAATCTCATGCCGACATAGCCGGCAGCATCAGACCAACGGCAGTAAGCATATAAAGAAATTTCAATAAGACTTCAGTCTAAATGGCTGAAAAATCATCAATACGGTCTTTAGCACTTTGATTGAATGGTTTATCACGGTCGACCAGTAACCAAACTGATGTGTGAAACAACTAGAGTGCTCAAACTCTGCAGGCAGACTCAATGTGTTGATGGCGGCAGCATCAGACCAATGGCAGTAAGCATCTAAAGATATTTCAGTAAGACTTCAGTCTAAATGGCCAAAAATCATCAATACGGTCTTTAGCACTTTGATTTAATGGTTTATCACGCCCAATCCAGAGGCAGCGCTGTAACCAAACTGATGTGTGAAACAACTAAGGTCCTCAAACTCTGCAGGCAGACTCAATGTGTTGATGGCTGGCACCATCAGACCAATGGCAGTAAGCATCTAAAGACATTTCAGTAAGATTTCAGTCTAAAAAGTCTTATTGAAATGTCTTTAGATGCTCACTGCCGTTGGTCTGATGCTGCCCTATGTCGGCATGAGCTTTAATGCTCAAAACGTTATACAGTATGTTTAGACAGTTTACAACTTAAATTGTGAAAAACTAAATCGGCAGTTCTAACAAAACCAAGACTACTCAAATGCCCAGGTAACAGCATCGCTAATGGTCCAGCTCCTATGTAATACGTTATGTTATGTAATTCCCTATTTTCTAAGACTCTTGGCAGTCTCAGAAATGCCCAGTAAGCCATCTATGGTCTTTAGCACTTTGATTGAATGGTTTATCACGGTCGACCTAGAGGCAGCGCAGTAACCAAACTGATGTGTGAAACAACTAAAGTCCTCAAACTCTGCAGGCAGACTCAAGTCATGGTTGCCATAACAATTACTAAGTTTGGTTAGAAAATATTAAAGCATTGCAGAGATATAGCCTGACTTTCATTTTTGAGCGCATTAAGTCAAATTCATTTGCACGGTATTCGCAAACGGTTTGACTAATCAACTTAATTCTCATAACTCTTTGTCAGCATGGTCTGAAGATGTTATGATTCAATTTTGGTAAAAATCGGACAAACGGTGTGGGAGGAGTTCGAAAAAGTAGGTTTTCGGAAAAACAACATGGCAAACAGGACGCTTTGTCCGAATAGGACATATTTGTTATCTGTGCTCTCGGCTTGATCCAGTGAACACATTAAGACCATTTGTTTTACAATAGGGTAACGTAATCAAAAGTTATTAGCATATTTATTGATTTGGGTTATAACTTTTGACCACAAATGGCGCTGCCCCAAAACTTTTGAGTGCCTTCAGGGCTTGGTCCCGAAGACACATACCAAGTTTCATAATGATGCGGCAATGCGTTCAAAAATATAGCACTTTTTGACAATATTCATAATGGCCGACTCTCAAAATGGCCGATATGGGAAAATTTGGTATCGCAGGACTCGGCATGACGCACTGAATCTAAAGAGACCAGTTTTATGATTTTTGGCAAAAGCGTTCAGAAGATATAAGCAAATAATTCACTTTTTTATATCTCCTGACCACTAGGAGGCGCTGCGCCAAAACTCTGCAGGCATCCTCAAAACATGGTTGCCATAACACGTACTAAGTTTGGTTGGAATATGTTAAAGCATTGCAGAGATATACCCCAACATTTATTTTTGTGCGCACTAAGTCGAATTCATTTGCGCGGTATTCGACAACGGTTTGAAGAATCAACTTTATTCTCATAACTTTTAGTCAGCATAGTCTGAAGAAGATCTGGTTCAATTTTCATGAAAATCGGGGCTACGGCCTAGGAGGAGTTCGCAAAAGTAAGTTTTTTAGAAAATTCAAAATGGCGGAAAAACTATCATGGCGGAAAATGACGTCATAGGGTGCACTCGAATCGGCTTGAGCTAAGGAATCAGAGGAAAAAAGAATTTTAATTCTAGGTCTTACGGTTCAAAAGTTATTAACATAAACATAAGTCCGACTTTGGACAGTTGGTGGCGCTAGAGGGATTAAGGTAGACACTTCAGATTGGTTAGGATGACAGCTCACACTGTCCACTATTAGTGTACCAAATTTCACAACTTTTTAGCATACGGTTCTATGGGCTGCCATAGACTTACATTGCAGGATAATAATAATAATAATAACTAGAGTGCTCAAACTCTGCAGGCAGACTCAATGTGTTGATGGCCGGCAGCATCAGACCAATGGCAGTAAGCATCTAAAGATATTTCAATAAGACTTCAGTCTAAATGGCCAAAAATCATCAATACGGTCTTTAGCACTTTGATTTAATGGTTTATCACGTCAATCCAGAGGCAGCGCTGTAACCAAACTGATGTGTGAAACAACTAAGTCCTCAAACTCTGCAGGCAGACTCAATGTGTTGATGGCTGGCACCATCAGACCAATGGCAGTAAGCATCTAAAGACATTTCAGTAAGATTTCAGTCTAAAAAGTCTTATTGAAATGTCTTTAGATGCTCACTGCCGTTGGTCTGATGCTGCCGGCTATGTCGGCATGAGCTTTAATGCTCAAAACGTTATACAGTATGTTTAGACAGTTTACAACTTAAATTGTGAAAAACTAAATCGGCAGTTCTAACAAAACCAAGACTACTCAAATGCCCAGGTAACAGCATCGCTAATGGTCCAGCTCCTATGTAATACGTTATGTTATGTAATTCCTATTTTCTAAGACTCTTGGCAGTCTCAGAAATGCCCAGTAAGCCATCTATGGTCTTTAGCACTTTGATTGAATGGTTTATCACGGTCCGACCTAGAGGCAGCGCAGTAACCAAACTGATGTGTGAAACAACTAAAGTCCTCAAACTCTGCAGGCAGACTCAAGTCATGGTTGCCATAACAATTACTAAGTTTGGTTAGAAAATATTAAAGCATTGCAGAGATATAGCCCGACTTTCATTTTTGAGCGCATTAAGTCAAATTCATTTGCACGGTATTCGCAAACGGTTTGACTAATCAACTTAATTCTCATAACTCTTTGTCAGCATGGTCTGAAGATGTTATGATTCAATTTTGGTAAAAATCGGACAAACGGTGTGGGAGGAGTTCAAAAGTAGGTTTTCGAAAAAACAACATGGCAAACAGGACGTTTGTCCGAATAGGACATATTTGTTATCTGTGCTCTCGGCTTGATCCAGTGAACACATTAAGACCATTTGTTTTACAATAGGGTAACGGAATCAAAAGTTATTAGCATATTTATTGATTTGGGTTATAACTTTTGACCACAAGGTGGCGCTGCTCCAAAACTTTTGAGTGCCTTCAGGGCTTGGTCCCAAGACACATACCAAGTTTCATAATGATGCGGCAATGCGTTCAAAAATATAGCACTTTTTGACAATATTCATAATGGCCGACTCTCAAAATGGCCGATATGGGAAAATTTGGTATCGCAGGACTCGGCATGACGCACTGAATCTAAAGAGACCAGTTTTATGATTTTTGGCAAAAGCGTTCAGAAGATATAAGCAAATAATTCACTTTTTATATCTCCTGACCACTAGGAGGCGCTGCGCCAAAACTCTGCAGGCATCCTCAAAACATGGTTGCCATAACACGTACTAAGTTTGGTTGGAATATGTTAAAGCATTGCAGAGATATACCCCAACATTTATTTTTGTGCGCACTAAGTCGAATTCATTTGCGCGGTATTCGACAACGGTTTGAAGAATCAACTTTATTCTCATAACTTTTAGTCAGCATAGTCTGAAGAAGATCTGGTTCAATTTTCATAAAAATCGGGGCTACGGCCTAGGAGGAGTTCGCAAAAGTACGTTTTTAGAAAATTCAAAATGGCGGAAAAACTATCATGGCGGAAAATGACGTCATAGGGTGCACTCGAATCGGCATGAGCTAAGGAATCAGAGGAAAAAGAATTTTAATTCTAGGTCTTACGGTTCAAAAGTTATTAACATAAACATAAGTCCGACTTTGGACAGTTGGTGGCGCTAGAGGATTAAGGTAGACACTTCAGATTGGTTAGGATGACAGCTCACACTGTCCACTATTAGTGTACCAAATTTCACAACTTTTTAGCATACGGTTCTATGGGCTGCCATAGACTTACATTGCAGGATAATAATAATAATAAATATAGCTGCAAGCAGCAATGACGGGGCCAAGCACTAGGCCGGCATTCAATCTCATGCCGACATAGCCGGCAGCATCAGACCAACGGCAGTAAGCATATAAAGAAATTTCAATAAGACTTCAGTCTAAATGGCTGAAAAATCATCAATACGGTCTTTAGCACTTTGATTGAATGGTTTATCACGGTCGACCAGTAACCAAACTGATGTGTGAAACAACTAGAGTGCTCAAACTCTGCAGGCAGACTCAATGTGTTGATGGCGGCAGCATCAGACCAATGGCAGTAAGCATCTAAAGATATTTCAAGTAAGACTTCAGTCTAAATGGCCAAAAATCATCAATACGGTCTTTAGCACTTTGATTTAATGGTTTATCACGCCCAATCCAGAGGCAGCGCTGTAACCAAACTGATGTGTGAAACAACTAAGGTCCTCAAACTCTGCAGGCAGACTCAATGTGTTGATGGCTGGCACCATCAGACCAATGGCAGTAAGCATCTAAAGACATTTCAGTAAGATTTCAGTCTAAAAGTCTTATTGAAATGTCTTTAGATGCTCACTGATTGGTCTGATGCTGCCGGCTATGTCGGCATGAGCTTTAATGCTCAAAACGTTATACAGTATGTTTAGACAGTTTACAACTTAAATTGTGAAAAACTAAATCGGCAGTTCTAACAAAACCAAGACTACTCAAATGCCCAGGTAACAGCATCGCTAATGGTCCAGCTCCTATGTAATACGTTATGTTATGTAATTCCCTATTTTCTAAGACTCTTGGCAGTCTCAGAAATGCCCAGTAAGCCATCTATGGTCTTTAGCACTTTGATTGAATGGTTTATCACGGTCGACCTAGAGGCAGCGCAGTAACCAAACTGATGTGTGAAACAACTAAAGTCCTCAAACTCTGCAGGCAGACTCAAGTCATGGTTGCCATAACAATTACTAAGTTTGGTTAGAAAATATTAAAGCATTGCAGAGATATAGCCCGACTTTCATTTTTGAGCGCATTAAGTCAAATTCATTTGCACGGTATTCGCAAACGGTTTGACTAATCAACTTAATTCTCATAACTCTTTGTCAGCATGGTCTGAAGATGTTATGATTCAATTTTTGGTAAAAATCGGACAAAGCGGTGTGGGAGGAGTTCGAAAAAGTAGGTTTTGAAAAAACAACATGGCAAACAGGACGTTTGTCCGAATAGGACATATTTGTTATCTGTGCTCTCGGCTTGATCCAGTGAACACATTAAGACCATTTGTTTTACAATAGGTAACGTAATCAAAAGTTATTAGCATATTTATTGATTTGGGTTATAACTTTTGACCACAAGGTGGCGCTGCCCCAAAACTTTTGAGTGCCTTCAGGGCTTGGTCGAAGACACATACCAAGTTTCATAATGATGCGGCAATGCGTTCAAAAATATAGCACTTTTGACAATATTCATAATGGCCGACTCTCAAAATGGCGATATGGGAAAATTTGGTATCGCAGGACTCGGCATGACGCACTGAATCTAAAGAGACCAGTTTTATGATTTTTGGCAAAAGCGTTCAGAAGATATAAGCAAATAATTCACTTTTTATATCTCCTGACCACTAGGAGGCGCTGCGCCAAAACTCTGCAGGCATCCTCAAAACATGGTTGCCATAACACGTACTAAGTTTGGTTGGAATATGTTAAAGCATTGCAGAGATATACCCCAACATTTATTTTTGTGCGCACTAAGTCGAATTCATTTGCGCGGTATTCGACAACGGTTTGAAGAATCAACTTTATTCTCATAACTTTTAGTCAGCATAGTCTGAAGAAGATCTGGTTCAATTTTCATAAAAATCGGGGCTACGGCCTAGGAGGAGTTCGCAAAAGTACGTTTTTAGAAAATTCAAAATGGCGGAAAAACTATCATGGCGGAAAATGACGTCATAGGGTGCACTCGAATCGGCATGAGCTAAGGAATCAGAGGAAAAAGAATTTTAATTCTAGGCCTTACGGTTCAAAAGTTATTAACATAAACATAAGTCCGACTTTGGACAGTTGGTGGCGCTAGAGGATTAAGGTAGACACTTCAGATTGGTTAGGATGACAGCTCACACTGTCCACTATTAGTGTACCAAATTTCACAACTTTTTAGCATACGGTTCTATGGGCTGCCATAGACTTACATTGCAGGATAATAATAATAATAATAATAATAATAATAAGAAATCTAACGAATACAATAGGGTCTACGCACCTTCGGTGCTTGGCCTAAATATAGCTGCAAGCAGCCATGACGGGCCAAGCACTAGGCGGCATTCAATCTCATGCCGACATAGCCGGCAGCATCAGACCAACGGCAGTAAGCATATAAAGAAATTTCAATAAGACTTCAGTCTAAATGGCTGAAAAATCATCAATACGGTCTTTAGCACTTTGATTGAATGGTTTATCACGGTCAACCAGTAACCAAACTGATGTGTGAAACAACTAGAGTGCTCAAACTCTGCAGGCAGACTCAATGTGTTGATGGCGGCAGCATCAGACCAATGGCAGTAAGCATCTAAAGACATTTCAGTAAGACTTCAGTCTAAATGGCCAAAAATCATCAATACGGTCTTTAGCACTTTGATTTAATGGTTTATCACGTCAATCCAGAGGCAGCGCTGTAACCAAACTGATGTGTGAAACAACTAAGGTCCTCAAACTCTGCAGGCAGACTCAATGTGTTGATGGTTGGCACCATCAGACCAATGGCAGTAAGCATCTAAAGACATTTCAGTAAGATTTCAGTCTAAAAAGTCTTATTGAAATGTCTTTAGATGCTCACTGCATTGATGTGCTCAAAACGTTATACACAAAACCAAGACTACTCAAATGCCCAGGTAACAGCATCGCTAATGGTCCAGCTCCTATGTAATACGTTATGTTATGTAATTCCCTATTTTCTAAGACTCTTGGCAGTCTCAGAAATGCCCAGTAAGCCATCTATGGTCTTTAGCACTTTGATTGAATGGTTTATCACGGGACCTAGAGGCAGCGCAGTAACCAAACTGATGTGTGAAACAACTAAAGTCCTCAAACTCTGCAGGCAGACTCAAGTCATGGTTGCCATAACAATTACTAAGTTTGGTTAGAAAATATTAAAGCATTGCAGAGATATAGCCTGACTTTAATTTTTGAGCGCATTAAGTCAAATTCATTTGCACGGTATTCGCAAACGGTTTGACTAATCAACTTAATTCTCATAACTCTTTGTCAGCATGGTCTGAAGATGTTATGATTCAATTTTGGTAAAAATCGGACAAAGCGGTGTGGGAGGAGTTCGAAAAAGTAGGTTTTGGAAAAAAAACATGGCAAACAGGACGTTTGTCCGAATAGGACATATTTGTTATCTGTGCTCTCGGCTTGATCCAGTGAACACATTAAGACCATTTGTTTTACAATAGGGTAACGTAATAAAAAGTTATTAGCATATTTATTGATTTGGGTTATAACTTTTGACCACAGAGTGGCGCTGCCCCAAAACTTTTGAGTACCTTCAGGGCTTGGTCGAAGACACATACCAAGTTTCATAATGATGCAGCAATGCGTTCAAAAAATATAGCACTTTTGACAATATTCATAATGGCCGACTCTCAAAATGGCCGATATGGGAAAATTTGGTATCGCAGGACTCGGCATGACGCACTGAATCTAAAGAGACCAGTTTTATGATTTTTGGCAAAAGCGTTCAGAAGATATAAGCAAATAATTCACTTTTTTATATCTCCTGACCACTAGGAGGCGCTGCGCCAAAACTCTGCAGGCATCCTCAAAACATGGTTGCCATAACACGTACTAAGTTTGGTTGGAATATGTTAAAGCATTGCAGAGATATACCCCAACATTTATTTTTGTGCGCACTAAGTCGAATTCATTTGCGCGGTATTCGACAACGGTTTGAAGAATCAACTTTATTCTCATAACTTTTAGTCAGCATAGTCTGAAGAAGATCTGGTTCAATTTTCAGAAAATCGGGCTACGGCCTAGGAGAGTTCGCAAAAGTACGTTTTTTAGAAAATTCAAAATGGCGGAAAAACTATCATGGCGGAAAATGACGTCATAGGGTGCACTCGAATCGGCATGAGCTAAGGAATCAGAGGAAAAAAGAATTTTAATTCTAGGTCTTACGGTTCAAAAGTTATTAACATAAACATAAGTCCGACTTTGGACAGTTGGTGGCGCTAGAGGATTAAGGTAGACACTTCAGATTGGTTAGGATGACAGCTCACACTGTCCACTATTAGTGTACCAAATTTCACAACTTTTTAGCATACGGTTCTATGGGCTGCCATAGACTTACATTGCAGGATAATAATAATAATAATAATAATAATATCTGCAACGCAGCCTAAAAAGCACTAGGCGGCATTCAATCTCATGCCGACATAGCGGCATCAGACCAACGGCGGAAGCATATAAAGAAATTTCAATAAGACTTCAGTCTAAATGGCTGAAAAAAATCAATACGGTCTTTAGCACTTTGATTGAATGGTTTATCACGACCAGTAACCAAACTGATGTGTGAAACAACTAGAGTGCTCAAACTCTGCAGGCAGACTCAATGTGTTGATGGCGGCAGCATCAGACCAATGGCAGTAAGCATCTAAAGACATTTCAAGTAAGACTTCAGTCTAAATGGCAAAATCATCAATACGGTCTTTAGCACTTTGATTTAATGGTTTATCCGTCCAATCCAGAGGCAGCGCTGTAACCAAACTGATGTGTGAAACAACTAGAGTGCTCAAACTCTGCAGGCAGACTCAATGTGTTGATGGCTGGCACCATCAGACCAATGGCAGTAAGCATCTAAAGACATTTCAATAAGACTTCAGTCTAAATGGCAAAAAATCATCAATATGGTCTTTACTCTTTGATGTCAATGGTTTATCACGTCCAATACAGTATGTTTGAAACCAACTGATGTGTGAAAAACTAAAGGCAGTTCAAACTCTGCAGGCAGACTCAAATGAGGCTAACCATCAGACCAATGGCAGCTCCAGTTCATTTATAAGACTTCAGTCTAAATGCAGTCTCAGAAATGCCCAGTAATACGGTCTTTAGCACTTTGATTGAATGGTTTATCACACCTAAGACAGCGCAGTAACCAAACTGATGTGTGAAACAACTAAGTCCTCAAACTCTGCAGGCAGACTCAAGTCATGGTTGCCATAACAATTACTAAGTTTGGTTAGAAAATATTAAAGCATTGCAGAGATATAGCCTGACTTTAATTTTTGGCGCATTAAGTCAAATTCATTTACTTGCGTATTCATAAGCGGTTTGACTAATCAACTTAATTCTCATAACTCTTTGTCAGCATGGTCTGAAGATGTTATGATTCAATTTTGGTAAAAATCGGACAAGCGGTGTGGGAGGAGTTCGAAAAAGTAGGTTTTTGAAAAAACAACATGGCAAACAGGGCGTTTGTCGAATAGGACATATTTGTTATCTGTGCTCTCGGCTTGATCCAGTGAACACATTAAGACCATTTGTTTTACAATAGGGTAACGTGAATCAAAAGTTATTAGCATATTTATTGATTTGGGTTATAACTTTTGACCACAAGGTGGCGCTGCTCCAAAACTTTTGAGTACCTTCAGGGCTTGGTCGAAGACACATACCAAGTTTCATAATGATGCGGCAATGCGTTCAAAAAATATAGCACTTTTGACAATATTCATAATGGCCGACTCTCAAAATGGCGATATGGGAAAATTTGGTATCGCAGGACTCGGCATGACGCACTGAATCTAAAGAGACCAGTTTTATGATTTTTGGCAAAAGCGTTCAGAAGATATAAGCAAATAATTCACTTTTTTATATCTCCTGACCACTAGGAGGCGCTGCGCCAAAACTCTGCAGGCATCCTCAAATCATGGTTGCCATAACACGTACTAAGTTTGGTTGGAATATGTTAAAGCATTGCAGAGATATACCCCAACATTTATTTTGTGCGCACTAAGTCGAATTTATTTGCGCGGTATTTGACAACGGTTTGAAGAATCAACTTTATTCTCATAACTTTTAGTCAGCATAGTCTGAAGATGATCTGGTTCAATTTTCTGAAAATCGGGGCTACGGCCTAGGAGGAGTTCGCAAAGTACGTTTTTAGAAAATTCAAAATGGCGGAAAAACTATCATGGCGGAAAATGACGTCAGAGGGTGCAATCGAATCGGCTTGAGCTAAGGAATCAGAGGAAAAAGAATTTTAATTCTAGGCCTTACGGTTCAAAAGTTATTAACATAAACATAAGTCCAACTTTGGACAGTTGGTGGCGCTAGAGGGATTAAGGTAGACACTTCAGATTGGTTAGGATGACAGCCCACACTGTCCACTATGAGTGTACCAAATTTCACAACTTTTTAGCATACGGTTCTATGGGCTGCCATAGACTTACATTGCAGGATAATAATAATAATAATAATAATAATAAGAAATCTAACGAATACAATAGGCAGCAGCAGTGCGGTAAATATAGCTGCAAGCAGCCATGAGGGCCAAGCACTAGGCGGCATTCAATCTCATGCCGACATAGCCGGCAGCATCAGACCAACGGCAGTAAGCATATAAAGAAATTTCAATAAGACTTCAGTCTAAATGGCTGAAAAATCATCAATACGGTCTTTAGCACTTTGATTGAATGGTTTATCACGGTCGACCAGTAACCAAACTGATGTGTGAAACAACTAGAGTGCTCAAACTCTGCAGGCAGACTCAATGTGTTGATGGCTGGCAGCATCAGACCAATGGCAGTAAGCATCTAAAGATATTTCAGTAAGACTTCAGTCTAAATGGCCAAAAATCATCAATACGGTCTTTAGCACTTTGATTTAATGGTTTATCACGTCAATCCAGAGGCAGCGCTGTAACCAAACTGATGTGTGAAACAACTAAGGTCCTCAAACTCTGCAGGCAGACTCAATGTGTTGATGGCTGGCACCATCAGACCAATGGCAGTAAGCATCTAAAGACATTTCAATAAGATTTCAGTCTAAAGTCTTATTGAAATCTTTAGATACGGTCTTTAGCACTTTGTTTGAATGAGCTTTAATGCTCAAAACGTTATAGACAGCGTAACCAAACTAAATGTGTGAAACAACTGAAGTGCTCAAATGCAGGTAACAGCACTCAATGGTCTGGCTCCCATAACAATGGTCTAAGACTCTTGTTATGTAATTCTATTTTCTAAGACTCTTGGCAGTCTCAGAAATGCCCAGTAAGCCATCCTTTGATTGAATGGTTTATCACGGTCGACCTAGAGGCAGCGCAGTAACCAAACTGATGTGTGAAACAACTAAAGTCCTCAAACTCTGCAGGCAGACTCAAGTCATGGTTGCCATAACAATTACTAAGTTTGGTTAGAAAATATTAAAGCATTGCAGAGATATAGCCCGACTTTCATTTTTGGCGCATTAAGTCAAATTCATTTGCACGGTATTCGCAAACGGTTTGACTAATCAACTTAATTCTCATAACTCTTTGTCAGCATGGTCTGAAGATGTTATGATTCAATTTTGGTAAAAATCGGACAAACGGTGTGGGAGGAGTTCGAAAAAGTAGGTTTTAGAAAAAAAACAACATGGCAAACAGGGCGTTTGTCGAATAGGACATATTTGTTATCTGTGCTCTCGGCTTGATCCAGTGAACACATTAAGACCATTTGTTTTACAATAGGGTAACGTAATAAAAAGTTATTAGCATATTTATTGATTTGGGTTATAACTTTTGACCACAAAATGGCGCTGCCCCAAAACTTTTGAGTGCCTTCAGGGCTTGGTCGAAGACACATACCAAGTTTCATAATGATGCGGCAATGCGTTCAAAAAATATAGCACTTTTTGACAATATTCATAATGGCCGACTCTCAAAATGGCGATATGGGAAAATTTGGTATCGCAGGACTCGGCATGACGCACTGAATCTAAAGAGACCAGTTTTATGATTTTTGGCAAAAGCGTTCAGAAGATATAAGCAAATAATTCACTTTTTATATCTCCTGACCACTAGGAGGCGCTGCGCCAAAACTCTGCAGGCATCCTCAAAACATGGTTGCCATAACACGTACTAAGTTTGGTTGGAATATGTTAAAGCATTGCAGAGATATACCCCAACATTTATTTTTGTGCGCACTAAGTCGAATTCATTTGCGCGGTATTCGACAACGGTTTGAAGAATCAACTTTATTCTCATAACTTTTAGTCAGCATAGTCTGAAGAAGATCTGGTTCAATTTTCATAAAAATCGGGGCTACGGCCTAGGAGGAGTTCGCAAAAGTACGTTTTTAGAAAATTCAAAATGGCGGAAAAACTATCATGGCGGAAAATGACGTCATAGGGTGCACTCGAATCGGCATGAGCTAAGGAATCAGAGGAAAAAGAATTTTAATTCTAGGTCTTACGGTTCAAAAGTTATTAACATAAACATAAGTCCGACTTTGGACAGTTGGTGGCGCTAGAGGATTAAGGTAGACACTTCAGATTGGTTAGGATGACAGCTCACACTGTCCACTATTAGTGTACCAAATTTCACAACTTTTTAGCATACGGTTCTATGGGCTGCCATAGACTTACATTGCAGGATAATAATAATAATAATAATAATAATAATAAGAAATCTAACAATACAATAGGGTCTCGCACGTGATCGGTGCTTGGCCCCTAATAAATATAGCTGCAAGCAGCAATGAGGCCAAGCACTAGGCGGCATTAAACCTCATGCCGACATGGCGGCAGCATCAGACCAACGGCAGTAAGCATCTAAAGACATTTCAATAAGACTTCAGTCTAAATGGCTGAAAAATCATCAATATGGTCTTTAGCACTTTGATTGAATGGTTTATCACGGTCGACCCAGAGGCAGCGCTGTAACCAAACTGATGTGTGAAACAACTAGAGTGCTCAAACTCTGCAGGCAGACTCAAGTCATGGTTGCCATAACACGCTAAGTTTGGTTAGTATATTAAAGCATTGCAGAGATATAGCCTGATATTAATTTTTTTGCCCATTAAGTCGATTTGATTTGCGCGTATTCAAAAACGGTTTGACCAATCAATGTAATTCTCATAACTTTTAGTCAGCATAGTCTGAAGATGATGTGGTTCATTTTATATGAAAATTGGGGCTCGGCCTAGTAGGAGTTGGCAAAAGTATGTTTTTAATTCAAAATGGCCGACTCAAAGAGTTGGTACGAAAATTGGCTATCTAATGGCTCGGCATGATGCCACGAATCTAAAGAGACCAGTTTTGTGATTTTTGGCTAAAGCATTCTAAGTAAGAATTAAAAAATGTCACTTTTGTATTCTCTGACCACTAGGTGGCGCTGCCCCAAAACTGCAGGCAGCCTCAAGTCATGGTTGACATAACACCTAGTAAGTTTGGTTAGAAAATATGTTAAAGCATTGCAGAGATATAGCCTGACTTTTGATTTTTGAGTGCATTAAGTCAATTTCATTTGCACGGTATTCAAAACGGTTTGACTAATCAACTTTCTTTATATAACTTTTTGTCAGCATGGTCTGAAGATGTTATGATTCAATTTTGGTCAAAATCGGACAAACGGTGTGGGAGGAGTTCGAAAAAGTAGGTTTTAAAGAAAAACAACATGGCAAACAGGAAGTTTGGCGGAATAGTACATATTTGTTATCTATGCTCTCGGCTTGATCCAGTGAACACATGAAGACCATTTGTTTTACAATAGTTAAGGAAATCAAAAGTTATTAGCATATTTGTCAATTTGGTTATAACTTTTGACCACAAGGTGGCGCTGCCCAAAACTTTTGTATGTACCTTCAGGGCTTGGTCCCAAGACACATGCAAAGTTTCATAATGATTTGGCAATGCATTTAAAAAATATAGCACTTTTGACAATATTCAAGATGGCCGACTACTCAAAATAGTTAACGATATGGGAAAATTTGGCTATGCTACAGCTCGGACTCATGATGCCACTGAATCTAAAGAGACCAGTTTTATGATTTTTGGCTAAAGCAATCTGAAGATATATTTAAAAATGTCACTTTTTTGTATCTCTAGACCACTAGGTGGCGCTGTGCCAAAACTCTGCAGGCATCTCAAGTCATGGTTGCCATAACACATACTAAGTTTGGTTAGAATATATTAAAGCATTGCAGAGATATAGCCTGACTTTTATTTTTGTGCACACTAAGTCATTCATTTGCGCGGTATTCGACAACAGTTTGAATGAATCAACTTTCTTTATATAACTTTTTGTCAGCATGGTCTGAAGATGATCTGGTTCAATTTTCATGAAAATTGGGGCTACGGCCTAGGAGGAGTTCGCAAAAGTACGTTTTTAGAAAATTCAAAATGGCGGAAAAACTATCATGGCGGAAAATGACGTCATAGGATGCAATCGAATCAGCTAAGGAATCAGAGGAAAAAGAATTTTAATTCTAGGCCAAAGAAATTTCAATAAGACTTCAGTCTAAATGGCTGAAAAATCATCAATACGGTCTTTAGCACTTTGATTGAATGGTTTATCACGGTCGACCAGTAACCAAACTGATGTGTGAAACAACTAGAGTGCTCAAACTCTGCAGGCAGACTCAATGTGTTGATGGTTGGCACCATCAGACCAATGGCAGTAGTAGCATCTAAAGACATTTCAGTAAGATTTCAGTCTAAAAAGTCTTATTGAAATGTCTTTAGATGCTCACTGCGTTGGTCTGATGCTGCCGGCTATGTCGGCATGAGCTTTAATGCTCAAAACGTTATACAGTATGTTTAGACAGTTTACAACTTAAATTGTGAAAAACTAAATCGGCAGTTCTAACAAAACCAAGACTACTCAAATGCCCAGGTAACAGCATCGCTAATGGTCCAGCTCCTATGTAATACGTTATGTTATGTAATTCCCTATTTTCTAAGACTCTTGGCAGTCTCAGAAATGCCCAGTAAGCCATCTATGGTCTTTAGCACTTTGATTGAATGGTTTATCACGGTCGACCTAGAGGCAGCGCAGTAACCAAACTGATGTGTGAAACAACTAAAGTCCTCAAACTCTGCAGGCAGACTCAAGTCATGGTTGCCATAACAATTACTAAGTTTGGTTAGAAAATATTAAAGCATTGCAGAGATATAGCCCGACTTTCATTTTTGAGCGCATTAAGTCAAATTCATTTGCACGGTATTCGCAAACGGTTTGACTAATCAACTTAATTCTCATAACTCTTTGTCAGCATGGTCTGAAGATGTTATGATTCAATTTTGGTAAAAATCGGACAAACGGTGTGGGAGGAGTTCAAAAAGTAGGTTTTCGGAAAAAACAACATGGCAAACAGGACGTTTGTCCGAATAGGACATATTTGTTATCTGTGCTCTCGGCTTGATCCAGTGAACACATTAAGACCATTTGTTTTACAATAGGGTAACGTAATCAAAAGTTATTAGCATATTTATTGATTTGGGTTATAACTTTTGACCACAAGTGGCGCTGCCCCAAAACTTTTGAGTGCCTTCAGGGCTTGGTCCCGAAGACACATACCAAGTTTCATAATGATGCGGCAATGCGTTCAAAAAATATAGCACTTTTTGACAATATTCATAATGGCCGACTCTCAAAATGGCCGATATGGGAAAATTTGGTATCGCAGGACTCGGCATGACGCACTGAATCTAAAGAGACCAGTTTTATGATTTTTGGCAAAAGCGTTCAGAAGATATAAGCAAATAATTCACTTTTTATATCTCCTGACCACTAGGAGGCGCTGCGCCAAAACTCTGCAGGCATCCTCAAAACATGGTTGCCATAACACGTACTAAGTTTGGTTGGAATATGTTAAAGCATTGCAGAGATATACCCCAACATTTATTTTTGTGCGCACTAAGTCGAATTCATTTGCGGTATTCGACAACGGTTTGAAGAATCAACTTTATTCTCATAACTTTTAGTCAGCATAGTCTGAAGAAGATCTGGTTCAATTTTCATAAAAATCGGGGCTACGGCCTAGGAGGAGTTCGCAAAAGTACGTTTTTAGAAAATTCAAAATGGCGGAAAAACTATCATGGCGGAAAATGACGTCATAGGGTGCACTCGAATCGGCATGAGCTAAGGAATCAGAGGAAAAAGAATTTTAATTCTAGGTCTTACGGTTCAAAAGTTATTAACATAAACATAAGTCCGACTTTGGACAGTTGGTGGCGCTAGAGGGATTAAGGTAGACACTTCAGATTGGTTAGGATGACAGCTCACACTGTCCACTATTAGTGTACCAAATTTCACAACTTTTTAGCATACGGTTCTATGGGCTGCCATAGACTTACATTGCAGGATAATAATAATAATAATAATAAATATAGCTGCAAGCAGCCATGACGGGGCCAAGCACTAGGCCGGCATTCAATCTCATGCCGACATAGCCGGCAGCATCAGACCAACGGCAGTAAGCATATAAAGAAATTTCAATAAGACTTCAGTCTAAATGGCTGAAAAATCATCAATACGGTCTTTAGCACTTTGATTGAATGGTTTATCACGGATCGACCAGTAACCAAACTGATGTGTGAAACAACTAGAGTGCTCAAACTCTGCAGGCAGACTCATTGTGTTGATGGTTGGCAGCGTCAGACCAACGGCAGTAAGCATCTAAAGACATTTCAGTAAGATTTCAGTCTAAAAAGTCTTATTGAAATGTCTTTAGATGCTCACTGCCGTTGGTCTGATGCTGCCGCTATGTCGGCATGAGCTTTAATGCTCAAAACGTTATACAGTATGTTTAGACAGTTTACAACTTAAATTGTGAAAAACTAAATCGGCAGTTCTAACAAAACCAAGACTACTCAAATGCCCAGGTAACAGCATCGCTAATGGTCCAGCTCCTATGTAATACGTTATGTTATGTAATTCCCTATTTTCTAAGACTCTTGGCAGTCTCAGAAATGCCCAGTAAGCCATCTATGGTCTTTAGCACTTTGATTGAATGGTTTATCACGGTCGACCTAGAGGCAGCGCAGTAACCAAACTGATGTGTGAAACAACTAAAGTCCTCAAACTCTGCAGGCAGACTCAAGTCATGGTTGCCATAACAATTACTAAGTTTGGTTAGAAAATATTAAAGCATTGCAGAGATATAGCCCGACTTTCATTTTTGAGAGCATTAAGTCAAATTCATTTGCACGGTATTCGCAAACGGTTTGACTAATCAACTTAATTCTCATAACTCTTTGTCAGCATGGTCTGAAGATGTTATGATTCAATTTTGGTAAAAATCGGACAAACGGTGTGGGAGGAGTTCGAAAAAGTAGGTTTTCGAAAAAACAACATGGCAAACAGGACGTTTGTCGAATAGGACATATTTGTTATCTGTGCTCTCGGCTTGATCCAGTGAACACATTAAGACCATTTGTTTTACAATAGGGTAACGTAATAAAAAGTTATTAGCATATTTATTGATTTGGGTTATAACTTTTGACCACAAGGTGGCGCTGCCCCAAAACTTTTTGAGTGCCTTCAGGGCTTGGTCCCGAAGACACATACCAAGTTTCATAATGATGCGGCAATGCGTTCAAAAATATAGCACTTTTTGACAATATTCATAATGGCCGACTCTCAAAATGGCCGATATGGGAAAATTTGGTATTGCAGGACTCGGCATGACGCACTGAATCTAAAGAGACCAGTTTTATGATTTTTGGCAAAAGCGTTCAGAAGATATAAGCAAATAATTCACTTTTTATATCTCCTGACCACTAGGAGGCGCTGCGCCAAAACTCTGCAGGCATCCTCAAAACATGGTTGCCATAACACGTACTAAGTTTGGTTGGAATATGTTAAAGCATTGCAGAGATATACCCCAACATTTATTTTTGTGCGCACTAAGTCGAATTCATTTGCGCGGTATTCGACAACGGTTTGAAGAATCAACTTTATTCTCATAACTTTTAGTCAGCATAGTCTGAAGAAGATCTGGTTCAATTTTCATAAAAATCGGGCTACGGCCTAGGAGGAGTTCGCAAAAGTACGTTTTTAGAAAATTCAAAATGGCGGAAAAACTATCATGGCGGAAAATGACGTCATAGGGTGCACTCGAATCGGCATGAGCTAAGGAATCAGAGGAAAAAGAATTTTAATTCTAGGTCTTACGGTTCAAAAGTTATTAACATAAACATAAGTCCGACTTTGGACAGTTGGTGGCGCTAGAGGGATTAAGGTAGACACTTCAGATTGGTTAGGATGACAGCTCACACTGTCCACTATTAGTGTACCAAATTTCACAACTTTTTAGCATACGGTTCTATGGGCTGCCATAGACTTACATTGCAGGATAATAATAATAATAATAATAATAATAAGAAATCTAACGAATACAATAGGGTCTACGCACCTTCGATTGCTTGGCCCCTAATAATAATAAGAAATCTAACGAATACAATAGGGTCTACGCACCTTGGTGCTTGGCCCCTAATAAATATAGCTGCAAGCAGCCATGACGGGCCAAGCACTAGGCGGCATTCAATCTCATGCCGACATAGCCGGCAGCATCAGACCAACGGCAGTAAGCATATAAAGAAATTTCAATAAGACTTCAGTCTAAATGGCTGAAAAATCATCAATACGGTCTTTAGCACTTTGATTGAATGGTTTATCACGGTCGACCAGTAACCAAACTGATGTGTGAAACAACTAGAGTGCTCAAACTCTGCAGGCAGACTCAATGTGTTGATGGCGGCAGCATCAGACCAATGGCAGTAAGAATCTAAAGATATTTCAGTAAGACTTCAGTCTAAATGGCCAAAAATCATCAATACGGTCTTTAGCACTTTGATTTAATGGTTTATCACGCCCAATCCAGAGGCAGCGCTGTAACCAAACTGATGTGTGAAACAACTAAGGTCCTCAAACTCTGCAGGCAGACTCAATGTGTTGATGGCTGGCACCATCAGACCAATGGCAGTAAGCATCTAAAGACATTTCAGTAAGATTTCAGTCTAAAAAGTCTTATTGAAATGTCTTTAGATGCTCACTGCCGTTGGTCTGATGCTGCCGCTATGTCGGCATGAGCTTTAATGCTCAAAACGTTATACAGTATGTTTAGACAGTTTACAACTTAAATTGTGAAAAACTAAATCGGCAGTTCTAACAAAACCAAGACTACTCAAATGCCCAGGTAACAGCATCGCTAATGGTCCAGCTCCTATGTAATACGTTATGTTATGTAATTCCCTATTTTCTAAGACTCTTGGCAGTCTCAGAAATGCCCAGTAAGCCATCTATGGTCTTTAGCACTTTGATTGAATGGTTTATCACGGTCGACCTAGAGGCAGCGCAGTAACCAAACTGATGTGTGAAACAACTAAAGTCCTCAAACTCTGCAGGCAGACTCAAGTCATGGTTGCCATAACAATTACTAAGTTTGGTTAGAAAATATTAAAGCATTGCAGAGATATAGCCCGACTTTCATTTTTGAGCGCATTAAGTCAAATTCATTTGCATGGTATTCGCAAACGGTTTGACTAATCAACTTAATTCTCATAACTCTTTGTCAGCATGGTCTGAAGATGTTATGATTCAATTTTGGTAAAAATCGGACAAACGGTGTGGGAGGAGTTCGAAAAAGTAGGTTTTCGAAAAAACAACATGGCAACAGGACGCTTGTCCGAATAGGACATATTTGTTATCTGTGCTCTCGGCTTGATCCAGTGAACACATTAAGACCATTTGTTTTACAATAGGTTAACGTAATAAAAAGTTATTAGCATATTTATTGATTTGGGTTATAACTTTTGACCACAAGGTGGCGCTGCCCCAAAACTTTTTGAGTGCCTTCAGGGCTTGGTCCCGAAGACACATACCAAGTTTCATAATGATGCGGCAATGCGTTCAAAAAATATAGCACTTTTTGACAATATTCATAATGGCCGACTCTCAAAATGGCCGATATGGGAAAATTTGGTATCGCAGGACTCGGCATGACGCACTGAATCTAAAGAGACCAGTTTTATGATTTTTGGCAAAAGCGTTCAGAAGATATAAGCAAATAATTCACTTTTTATATCTCCTGACCACTAGGAGGCGCTGCGCCAAAACTCTGCAGGCATCCTCAAAACATGGTTGCCATAACACGTACTAAGTTTGGTTGGAATATGTTAAAGCATTGCAGAGATATACCCCAACATTTATTTTTGTGCGCACTAAGTCGAATTCATTTGCGCGTATTCGACAACGGTTTGAAGAATCAACTTTATTCTCATAACTTTTAGTCAGCATAGTCTGAAGAAGATCTGGTTCAATTTTCATAAAAATCGGGCTACGGCCTAGGAGGAGTTCGCAAAAGTACGTTTTTAGAAAATTCAAAATGGCGGAAAAACTATCATGGCGGAAAATGACGTCATAGGGTGCACTCGAATCGGCATGAGCTAAGGAATCAGAGGAAAAAGAATTTTAATTCTAGGTCTTACGGTTCAAAAGTTATTAACATAAACATAAGTCCGACTTTGGACAGTTGGTGGCGCTAGAGGATTAAGGTAGACACTTCAGATTGGTTAGGATGACAGCTCACACTGTCCACTATTAGTGTACCAAATTTCACAACTTTTTAGCATACGGTTCTATGGGCTGCCATAGACTTACATTGCAGGATAATAATAATAATAATAATAAATATAGCTGCAAGCAGCAATGACGGGCCAAGCACAAGCCGGCATTCAATCTCATGCCGACCTGGGTGGCAGCATCAGACCAATGGCAGTAAGCAGTTAAAGACATTTCAATAAGACTTCAGTCTAAATGGCTCAAAAATCATCAATATGGTCTTTAGCACTTTGATTGAATGGTTTATCACGGTCGACCCAGAGGCAGCGCAGTAACCTCACTGATGTGTGAAACAACTAGAGTGCTCAAACTCTGCAGGCAGACTCAAACTCTGCAGGCAGCCTCAATGTGTTGATGGCCGGCAGCATCAGACCAATGGCAGTAAGCAGTTAAAGACATTTCAATAAGACTTCAGTCTAAATGGCTGAAAAATCATCAATACGGTCTTTAGCACTTTGATTGAATGGTTTATCACGGTCGACCAGTAACCAAACTGATGTGTGAAACAACTAGAGTGCTCAAACTCTGCAGGCAGACTCAATGTGTTGATGGCCGGCAGCATCAGACCAATGGCAGTAAGCATCTAAAGATATTTCAGTAAGACTTCAGTCTAAATGGCCAAAAAATCATCAATACGGTCTTTAGCACTTTGATTTAATGGTTTATCACGTCCAATCCAGAGGCAGCGCTGTAACCAAACTGATGTGTGAAACAACTAAGGTCCTCAAACTCTGCAGGCAGACTCAATGTGTTGATGGTTGGCAGCATCAGACCAATGGCAGTAAGCATCTAAAGACATTTCAGTAAGATTTCAGTCTAAAAGTCTTATTGAAATGTCTTTAGATGCTCACTGCCGTTGGTCTGATGCTGCCGGCTATGTCGGCATGAGCTTTAATGCTCAAAACGTTATACAGTATGTTTAGACAGTTTACAACTTAAATTGTGAAAAACTAAATCGGCAGTTCTAACAAAACCAAGACTACTCAAATGCCCAGGTAACAGCATCGCTAATGGTCCAGCTCCTATGTAATACGTTATGTTATGTAATTCCCTATTTTCTAAGACTCTTGGCAGTCTCAGAAATGCCCAGTAAGCCATCTATGGTCTTTAGCACTTTGATTGAATGGTTTATCACGGTCGACCTAGAGGCAGCGCAGTAACCAAACTGATGTGTGAAACAACTAAAGTCCTCAAACTCTGCAGGCAGACTCAAGTCATGGTTGCCATAACAATTACTAAGTTTGGTTAGAAAATATTAAAGCATTGCAGAGATATAGCCCGACTTTCATTTTTGAGCGCATTAAGTCAAATTCATTTGCACGGTATTCGCAAACGGTTTGACTAATCAACTTAATTCTCATAACTCTTTGTCAGCATGGTCTGAAGATGTTATGATTCAATTTTGGTAAAAATCGGACAAACGGTGTGGGAGGAGTTCGAAAAAGTAGGTTTTCGAAAAACAACATGGCAAACAGGACGTTTGTCCGAATAGGACATATTTGTTATCTGTGCTCGGCTTGATCCAGTGAACACATTAAGACCATTTGTTTTACAATAGGGTAACGTAATAAAAGTTATTAGCATATTTATTGATTTGGGTTATAACTTTTGACCACAAGGTGGCGCTGCCCCAAAACTTTTGAGTGCCTTCAGGGCTTGGTCCCGAAGACACATACCAAGTTTCATAATGATGCGGCAATGCGTTCAAAAAATATAGCACTTTTTGACAATATTCATAATGGCCGACTCTCAAAATGGCCGATATGGGAAAATTTGGTATCACAGGACTCGGCATGACGCACTGAATCTAAAGAGACCAGTTTTATGATTTTTGGCAAAAGCGTTCAGAAGATATAAGCAAATAATTCACTTTTTTATATCTCCTGACCACTAGGAGGCGCTGCGCCAAAACTCTGCAGGCATCCTCAAAACATGGTTGCCATAACACGTACTAAGTTTGGTTGGAATATGTTAAAGCATTGCAGAGATATACCCCAACATTTATTTTTGTGCGCACTAAGTCGAATTCATTTGCGCGTATTCGACAACGGTTTGAAGAATCAACTTTATTCTCATAACTTTTAGTCAGCATAGTCTGAAGAAGATCTGGTTCAATTTTCATAAAAATCGGGGCTACGGCCTAGGAGGAGTTCGCAAAAGTACGTTTTTTAGAAAATTCAAAATGGCGGAAAAACTATCATGACGGAAAATGACGTCATAGGGTGCACTCGAATCGGCTTGAGCTAAGGAATCAGAGGAAAAAAGAATTTTAATTCTAGGCCTTACGGTTCAAAAGTTATTAACATAAACATAAGTCCGACTTTGGACAGTTGGTGGCGCTAGAGGGATTAAGGTAGGCACTTCAGATTGGTTAGGATGACAGCTGACACTGTCCACTATTAGTGTACCAAATTTCACAACTTTTTAGCATACGGTTCTATGGGCTGCCATAGACTTACATTGCAGGATAATAATAATAATAATAATAATAATAATAAGAAATCTAACGGATTCAATAGGGTCTACGCACCTTCGGTGCTTGGCCCCTAATAATAAGAAATCTAACGAATACAATAGGGTCTACGCACCTTCGGTGCTTGGCCCCTAATAATAATAAGAAATCTAACGAATACAATAGGGTCTACGCACCTTCGGTGCTTGGCCCCTAATAATTAAAGCCGCATAGCGGCGATAAAGGCCCTCGCCTCCCTTGCGACCGCGGGGACACATGTACTCGGAGGATTGCATTTCGTGCTTTAAAGCGTAAACTTCACGATAATGTCAAATAACCGGGCCTGTGCCTCTGCTTGAATCTTCTTCTGGCTGGAGCCTGCTTCATCACCTCGAGCCTGTGCTACTGCTGGGGCCTGCTACACCACCTTGTAATTTAGAGTTCACATTCCCTGGTTTTCCTGGGATCTGTCTAAACTTTTGAAAATAAAAGATTATGCTTGGGCTGAGGCGAGAAAAGTACAGGCTGGAGATTTGCAATGACTCAGAAAGCGCTGCACCCGCCTGTTAAAAAGTAAAAATGTAAATATTAGTTGTCTAAAATAACATGTTTACCAGTTCCAAAAGATTCTAAGGAGTTTTACAAGACTCTAGTCTTGGCTCTGGAGGAGCCTCCTCCAAAGGAAGCATCCTGGCATTTGGTAAATGGCATTTATTTCCCAAAGAAATGGCTGCCTCTTCCCAGGCTCATTACAACCACAGCCACAAATGTATCAAAAACAAACTGAAAACTTTATTGGCACTCGTCTAGATAATACTCACCAGATATTAGGCCGTTTAGATTAAAACACTTTGAGTTGAGTCTTTTGGCGTAAGGGGTGCGATTTAGGTGGCGCGCCTTTCACCCCACATGGTGGACTTCCTGTTCAGTTTAGGCTGTTGCTGTCATAGACTTTTCTGTTTGGCCTGAGGTGTCCTAGAAATGTACTAAGTTTCATTTTCCTACGTTGGAAAAAATTACTTTCACTTTCCATACGAATGGCATTTTCATTTTCCAGGGGTCGCCACTGAGTCATTTCTTTTATTATTTTTTCAAATACTTAAGATACATCAATATTTCGCCAGGCTTACTTTTAGTGGCCAATAAAATGTACTTTTGCACATTTACTGGGTCAAAATTAAGGATAATTTTGCAGAAAAATTTGCAGAAAAATAAAAATTAAATAAAAATATAAATTGAGCAAAAACAACAACAAAAGGCATTGTCTATTTACCACACGTGTGTTTAGTTCATTTTGCCTAAGTTTGGTGTTTGTGGAATGAAGCAGCTATTTTCTGTCAATTCTTAAAAGTGAGGTGTATTTTAAGCCGGTTCACATTTTCAATTAAAAATGGCCGCCTTCTCGTGTGTGATAGGGTGTGGTCCCCATTGGCTTTTATGTTCATAAGCCCATACTGGATGTGTGTACCAAGTTTCATTTGCCTAGGACAAACTAAAATTTTCCCTTCCCATTGACTTTTTCCACATATTTGCGCCGTTGCTATGGCAACACATTTATAAATAGGGGGTGGTTGTCATTGGCTTTTATGTTTGTCATAACATAAGAGATGGGTGTACCAAATTTCATGTCTCTATGACAAACTAAATTCTTGGGTCCCATTATAAGTTTGTAGGTGGCGCTAGAGGGCCATTTCTAAAGCTAACCCTTTTATTGACATATCTTTGTGTTCAGGTCATGAATGTGCACAAACGCCTTTTTGGGTCCAACTTGATCCGAGAAGCGTTTGAGAGTTAAGGGATATTTTATTTTCACAAAAATGGCCACTTGTTACGCTTGCCACACCCACACCCGATAAGATATCAAAAACAAAATGACAACTTTGGTTGGCACATGTGTCTAGATGATACTCACTAAATTTGGGGCCATTTAGATGAAAACACATTGGGTTTAACCTTTTGACGCGAGGTGCGATTTAGTTGGTCGCACCTTTCACCCCACATGGTGGACTTCCTGTTCAGTTTAGGCTGTTGCTGTCATAGACTTTTCTGTTTGCCCTGAGGTGTCCTATGGATGTACCAAGTTTCATTTTCCTACGTTAAAAAAAAATACTTTCACTTTCCATAGGCTGAATGTATTTTCATTTTCCAGGGGTCGCCACTGAGTCATTTCTTTTTATTATTTTTTCAAATACTTAAGATACATCAATATTTTGCCAGGCTTGAGTTTAGTGGCCAATAAAATTTACTTTTATGCACATTTTCTGGGTCAAAATTAAGGATAATTTTGCAGAAAAATTTGCAGAAAAATAAAAAATAAATAAAAATATAAATTGAGCAAAAACAACAAGAAAAGGCATTGTCTATTTTGCACACAAGTGTTTAGCTCATTTTGCCTAAGTTTGGTGTTTGTCGAATGAAGCAGCTATTTTCTATCAATTTTTAAAATTGAGGTGTATTCTAAGGCGGTTCACATTTTTAATTCAAAATGGCTGCCTTCTTGTGTGTGTTAGTGTGGTCCCCATTGGCTTTTTTGTTCATGAGCCCATGCTGGATGTGTGTACCAAGTTTCATTTGCCTAGGACAAACTAAAATTTTCCCTTCCCATTGACTTTTTCCACATATTTGTGCTATGGCAACACATTTATAAATAGGGGTGGTTGTCATTGGCTTTTATGTTCGTCATGACATAAGTGATGTGTGTACCAAATTTCATGTCTCCATGACAAACTAAATTCTGGGTCCCATTATAAGTTTGTAGGTGGCGCTAGAGGGCCATTTCTAAAGCTAACCCTTTTATTGACATATCTTTGTGTTCAGGTCATGAATGTGCACAAACGCCTTTTTGGGTCCAACTTGATCCGAGAAGGCGTTTGCGAGTTAAAGGATAATTTATTACCACAAAATGTCCCTCGTTACAGGCTTGCCACACCCACACCCGATAAGATATCAAAAACAAAATGACAAGTTTTGTTGGCACATGTGTCTAGATGATACTCACCAAAATTGGGGCCATTTAGACAAAAACACAATGAGTTGAATCTTTTGGCGTAAGGGGTGCGATTTAGGTGGCGCGCCTTTCACCCCACATGGCGGACTTCCTGTTGAGTTTACGCTGTGGCTGTCATAGACTTTTCTGTTTGCCCTGAGGTGTCCTATGGATGTACCAAGTTTTGTATTTCTACATTGGAAAAAATGTACTTTCACTTTCCATAGGCCCAATGTATTTTGACTTTTCTAGGGGTCGCCACTGAGTAATTTTTCATATTTTTTTTTCGGGGACTTCAAAAACATAAATTTTTCGCCGACCCTGAACTTTGGGCCCAATAAAAATGACTTTTCGTGCATGTTCACTGGGTCAAATTAAGGATCATTTTGCAGAAAAATAAAAAAAAAAAAAAAAAAAAAAAAAAAAAATAATCCGAGCAAAAACAATAGGCCCTCCCGGCTATCACCGGCTCGGGCCTAATAATAAGAAATCTAACGAATACAATAGGGTCTACGCACCTTCGGTGCTTGGCCCCTAAATATAGATTTAAAATGAGTTTAAATAAATCTTCATCATTATAAAATTATGTTGGGCCGATACAGTTATTTTTATATATATATATATATATATATATATATATATATATATATATATATGGCTGTTGTGGCCGATATCCAATATTGACCGTTGTCGATATTTGAAATATTGATAGCATTGATGCTTGGTAATAGGTTTGGCTTTCGCAGAGCTTGTGTTGGGGATTGCAGCTTGCTAAAGGCAGCGCTCACTTGCCAACGCTAACTTGTTGTTTTTACAAAAAATTATTAAATTGGTGGTATAAATGACATGACATTGGATCCTCCTCACATAACTTTGCCATTGCATGCGATGCATATTTGAATCTGTCTGACTTCTTTTAACACACTGCAAAATACGGCCGACAAAGCAATGTCTCCAGCATTGAACTTACAAGTTTTTAAGTTACAAGTGTGCATGCCCAAACTGGAATGCTGATGCCTACAGGTGCACTATGGTGTCACAGGCACGAACAAACCAGTCCATAGAATATAATATTGGCTTTACTATTGGCCAATATCAATTTTAGCTCGATATAATATCCATCCCTATCTGGCTGATTTGATGGTAGCAAAGGCAATAAAAGGGTCTAAATGTTCAATTACAGTTTATTCTCTATTGAATAGGAGACAGAATAGTGCTTACACAGTGTTTAGCGCTTTATACGGGCCTTCATAAGCCTCTAAACTTAGCGAGTAGCTGGGCTATGCCCTGAAGGGCCGACCTGTTTATTGTGCCGGTGTGTGCAGAGGGCCAGCTTCTCATTATTCCAATCCACATACTTGACTGGTCCCAGGTCCCTGGGTGGGGTAGTGGCTCGCTTTGCAATCTATATTTCTCCAAAGATATCCTACTACTCTCTAGTTGCGTGATATAATTCTCACTCCTGCCTTAGACTCGCTGGCCTGGACTTTTTCTCTGCATCTCCCCTGACTCTATAAGCCTAGGTACAGGAAGTGCTTACATGAGATCTTTCTTTGTGCTGCCGTCAGCCTTAAGACAGAAACATAACACAAGCTAGATACAATAAACAGCAGTGCTAGAGTTATGAACAAGTGAATATTGTTCATTCTTCTATTCCCCAGGATCACAGGATACAGCAAAATTAAAACTCATGGATCCCGTACTGCTCTGCTGCTTTTCTATTTTAATACATTTTGCTGTCTGTTAAACTCTCTGCACTTTATTTAGACCTGCATGTATTGTATCAACTTGTAGTACAATCTGGTAGACTTTACAGCACTATATCCCTTTTCCTATACTTAAGACTTCTGTTTGTATCTCTTTATCGCCCAGCCCCATACATCTAATCTGATTAACTCCAACGAAGCCACTTCTTTGAACAAACAACATTCTATAGGTTAAAAATAAAACTTCTCTGAACTGCCAGAATCAGCGTTTTGGGAAATATCATTTTCTATTTTCACAATACAGCACACCTTTGCAAAAGACTTGTACTCTGCTGATGTGAAATTTTAGTGTGACGTGAGCCCAGCTGCCTGACTCTGCCCTGTACACAGAGCAAAGCATGAGTAGATACAAATGTGGATTGTTGGCAATTACTGCAACACAGTAACAGCTTCAGAAAACCTATATTTTAATACTGAAGATTAGTTCTGGTCTTTCTTTTTGTAATTCACATTTTAAAATCAACTAAAGTCAAAATGTTACAGAAGTTGGTAAATGATGCAAATGAAATACTACATATCAAAATTTAAATGCAAAATGCATGTGTAGTGTTCGAAAAGGCATTCTAATGGTGGAGCACAAACAAGGCGTTGAATGGTCACTTGATTTTTAAATACCGCTGTGCTTTGGGAAATAGCTGCTAAAGGTTTGAGCCAAAAGCTATTGTGGCGAAGGAAACGAGGCAGAAGGGCACAGATGGAAGGCAGAAGTTGTCAAGCTGAATACAAAGTGCTGCTTCACCATTTTGTCCGATTGCTACCTAAATAACGTCTTCCTCTAACTTCTCTGCCGTGGCCCCAGGCAGGAAACTAGGTAAAGTACATTTCTCACATTAAACCTCTCAATATGCCTCCCGTGGCTCATTCAAACTATCCCCATATATATGTGTGTGTGTGGCTCTCTCCAGACTGCTTGATGCTAAAGCAGTCTCCTGTCATATTACCGAGAGCCATCCTTTCCTAGACACTTAAGCCACTGGAACTAACAACGTGCAAAGTCAAACTTGTGCCAGGAAGAGTTTAATGTCAGTGTAGGACTTGTTTAACTTAAGGGCTTTAGAGATGGGTCAAATGTTGTAGAGCTAACTAACCCCAGCTGGACACGTTTTAGCAGAGATAATCTGTATTTAATGTCCAACATCAAGGATTGCTGCAGCTATAAAAAAAAATAAAAATAAAAAAAAAGTGCATTAGTAATAGTGCTATAGGGCTAATAGTGCTATTGTTCCCTTAATTTGAAGAGAGCTTTTTGTGCCAATTTTGTCAGTGTGCTATTTCACTATGACATTAATTATATATAAATATAAATATATATATTTACCTTTAAGCTTCCAATTATTCATTCATTTATTCTCTGTCAAATGGGTTCCAACAAAAGTTAATCTGTCGATTTATTATCCGCTCAGCCAGTCTGCCCTTCTTTCATCCAATCGACATCTTCACTATCATTACCTTCAAATATTTGTCTACTTGTCAAACTCAGACTGCACTTCCATTCAATTATTAAAGACACAATTTGTCTAGCAATTGTTGTCTGATACAGGTCACATAAAGACCTGCTATAACATGTGGAATGATAGCAAAGTCTTGGTTCTAGCTTTGACATTTAGTATCAATCTTGTAACCAGTAAAGTACAAAATAGTTTACGAAATACTAGAAAATCTGCTGGATCTAAGAGGAAGGATAGTGTCAGAGGCTGCAGATCTAAGAAGCGATGGAGAAACAGGAAGTTGATGTACAAGCTGTTTTTGACAAGGATTTTAATATGGCTTTAAATTGATCAGAGGAAATAGAGATATCTGAAGTGTGAGGAGTCAGGAGGAAGGACTGGTTACAGTTCAACCAAGAGCTGTACCAGACACTGTCTGCAACATCTTCCACAGCAGTTCTACAGGATCTGGCAGTGTCAGGTTTTAAGACTACAGCATCAAAGACTTAATTTTTTCACACTTTATAACTATTCAGATACATAACATAGCCTAATAATGTATATTGCAGCAGACTAAAAAAGAAATATCTAAATTGTTCAGTTTATTATAATAGTGTACAGTATAGCCTACATAACAGTGTAGGTAAAGAAGAAGTCTGCTGGCTATGGAGCCTTTTCTTATAGAGCCCCAGTTTTATGGAATGGTGGAAGTGCGGCGAGCTGACTCTGTTGAGGCTTTCAAAAGCAAACTCAAAACATACTTATTTCACCAAACGTATGAAGACTGATTGATCATAGGTATACGTTTACACTGTTTGTAGTTGTAGGTACACACACAACCGCTCATATTATTATTACACCTGCCTATTTTTGCAGTAGTATTTAGCACTTTTTTTTCTTTTCTACCTCCTCCTAGGGTGGACACAAACCTCTGACCTCCTAGGTAATGTGTACCCCCCCAACCCCATACTGTGCCCCAGTGGACCCCCCCTTCTGTGGTTCTCCCTGAGGTTGCTCTCATTTTTTTAGTTTTTGCTTACCCTGGTGGAGGGTCTAAGGACAGGGGATGTTGTCTAGTGCAGTCTGTTAAGCCTTTTGATGTTGCCCCTGTTGCGATATTGGGCTATACAAAAATAAATGTCTTGTCTTGTCTATTGATGTATGATAGAGAACAATTGACCAGTGGAAAAACAGTGGGGCAAAGTTGTCCTGTAAAGTAGTATAAAAGTGATAAATGGTTGAAACAGTAGTGATATTGTTATCCATCATCAGAGCAGCAGGCCTTATCTATCAAAAAAAAAAGAAAGAAGCCTTAACAAACTGCTTATGCATACATAACATCATTTATGGTTCATGGTTCATCATTTTATGGTTGCTGTGATATTACCAATAGAAAGGAATATAGTCAATACTACTAGTCTATAAGATAATCGGACATGCCAGCGAGCAGCACTTGCAGACTTATGACGTGTCGATACATAGAGCAGCTTACTTCCGGTTTAGCTCCAACAATGCATCAGACACTTTAATAAACTAGCTACACATACACGCTTAACGACTAAAAGAGAAACAACGTTGCTTCGCAGCTGTACAACATGTATTCAGCATTAACTATGGACAATACCTAACGCTCATTTAGTATCACTGTGAAGCGACAGAAAAAAAACAACATCCTCCACATCATTTTACCAAAATAAAATGTACAAACACTGGATTTACAATGGCCTTTCAATGCCGCGTATTAATATAAATGCTGCTTGTAAAGTTAATTCTAGGTTTAATTTTAGCCAGCTGTTACTGTTTTCGAAGTCAGCGGTGTAAGCTCATTTTTATTCTCTTATAAGAACCCAAAGGCATGAGCTATAGTACAAACCAAACGCGATTATTGTCATTATTTACTGAATGCTTATTTAATTCACAAGAGTAGATAACTCGAAAGCGGTGTTTGACTTTGAGCGAGCATCCAGTAGCAGCTTCACAGCAGTTATAGTCAGCCTTGGCGTACATTAGCTTGTGTTATTAAGCAAAACCGTGCTATCGTAAACGTAGATTTCTGTGGTTACCTCCTTTTTCTTCTGCCCTCCTCCGGGTGGTAGACATAGCATAATAAGTAGAAAAGCAGCCAAAATTGGTAGATTTGCAAACGACTTAAACCACAGAGACGCCATGACGGAAGGATGCTCCGAATACGATACACGGCCGTCAAAGGGATTGGATTCAGAAAGGACCAATCAGAGTCAAGGCTGTTTTAGAGCGGAGGCCCATGGGTTTTGTAGTTTATATGAGGAAATGCTTTTTAATACAGATAAAAATGTAATATAGAAGTATGCTTGTGAAAAATATAAATGTCTTTATAAGGTGTAGTTTGACTCTTGTAATTCAACATGCAAATAAAAATACACTAAATCACGTTTTGGTAGATTTGTAATGAAATAGTCAACTTGGAAAAGTATGCAGTAGGCATTTTTTTTTATTAAATTGACATTAAACATGGAAATTCTGTCATAACATTTCTATGTAAAAAAATAAATGAAAATACATTTAAAATATGGCTTTATACTTTATATATATATGGATGTATTTTCAACTGTTCAACTTTTGTTTAATTTGGTAAATATTTAGTTGATCAACCTGCTGAATACCCTGCATTTCCCCAAGATACATATCCATGTTGTAGATTGAGAGTAATCCTGCTGTCAGACGAACTCACGAATAAACCAACAAACAGACGCCATTTCCATTACCTCCGTGGCAGAGGTAATTAAAACTGATTCCATTTGAATACATTAAACCTGAATCACATTTAATAAGACAAGCACACAAATGAACAAAGGTTAGCTATAGGGAAATTATTATTTACGTATGAATGAGAATTTGTCAAACAAACTTTCACATCTCATTCTTTTCCTACAAGTCTCTATTTCTCTGGCACCCAAAAACACGTGCACACTGTTGAAATGAAATGCATGTTGGAATATTAAACCAATGCACCGTGAAACAATCAGGACATGTTGCAGTCTTGTTAAACGACCGTTCATTCTCCACATAGCAGCTCAATCATGGAAACATTTTTAATCTTGCATAGCCTGGCAGGAGAATATGTAAAATGATTCACTTGCATTTAGCTGCGTCTCTGTTGCCCGTGGGAAAATCAAAGTGCAGTGGTAACAATATAGGAATTACTCATTTCCCATCAACTCTTTATTCTTTAGTGAGATTCCAGTCAATTACTCTTTTTCCAGATCCTCTTTTACTTATCTGTTATCTTGCCAATACTTTCAATAATTTGCTGTGAAATATTGAGCTGCACACCAGGAAACATGTGACCCTTCTATGAGCTTTTGCTCACCCTGCAACAAGAAAACAGCTGCACTTTGAAGCTGAGCAGTTGAATAAAGCTCCTATCTGATCACTGCCCAAAGAAACACTGTATGTGAGAGAAAGAATAGAGGTAGGGAGGGAGAATGAGAAGCCTGTTAGTCAGTGGGCACTACCACACAGCTGCATCACAACACCCTCTTCAGAATGGTATTACAGATATAACAGCATCCACAATTAAATACGTTTCCCCCAATCTTGAATACTAAAGGTCACATATAACATCATACATTTGTACATTTTAGTCAACCAGTAATGCTAGTTGGTTTCTATAAAAAGGCTAATAGACAACTGAATAAAATTACAGGAACAACACCTGCTATGTAACATGAGCACAGCACAAAAGAAGAACATCATGTAAACTGCTTTACAGCTACCTTACTTTCCTCACTTCCACAATGTTAAAGGAAATAGGCTGTAATTTCAGCATTTTTAACACTATACAAACTAACCAGACAAATATATTCACCTAAACAAGACAGAAATATATTCTTATCAAACCTAGCCTACTCAAATTACCAGCAATGCTTTAAAAGGTAGGATGTGACTTTGAAAGGTCTTTCAGATATCCCAAACTTTGTAAAACTATCAATGTTAAGGGGATGTCTTCAAAAAATGTTTATCATTTGAAATGTATATGCAGGGATCCTGAAGAGAGAACTCACTGTAGTACAAAACATTCTTTCTCTCACAACACATACATGTGAGATTCTCTATCAAGTGACTAGAGTCAGCATTGGTATAGGATAGAAAACAAACAAACAGAGTATTATAATGCTGGGGAAGCACACAGTCAAAAGGCACATGCAGAAGAGAAAGATGTGTGATGTCACTTCCAGCTGGAACATGTCTGAGTGCTTCCATGAGAGGTCAGCTGCTCCCATATAAAACACAACAAGTAAACGGAAAAATGATTAATTGCCCGACAGCACCGAGTTTATCGAAAAGAACAAGAGATGGTGAATGGGAGGGGGTTATTTAGTCAACAAAGACCAGCAAAGAGCTAAACGCAAGAGATAGGTTGAGCAACATCAAAAGGGAAGCAGAGGGAAAGCTGTATGAGAGGACTGCAGTGGAGATGAAAAGCAAAAATGCAAGGGAGGAAATAAAGGCAGTGGAGACGGCTGTTGGACAAACAGTGAGAAAAGAGTGGAGTGTGAGGCATTCATTAATATGATGTTCTTTATCTCGGACTGACTCTCTCAACAAATGTCCCTGTGTTCGTGAGTGTTCTATTCAATGTGTCTATTGCCGTTTGTGAGAGGCAGGCACACTGCACTTCCTTATTATGTGTACATTTGTGGTTTCATTTATACACAAATGCATTAAGAAAAAACAAAGCCACCAAACCCATTACAATAGGTTAATTATGGGACACACTAATAGTTCTCCTTTTTAATGTAAAAAAGGAAGCCAAGAAAATATAGCACTTTGAATGCACTTTTCATACAGTGCACAGAAGCTTTGTGTGACTACAGCTTGTGAGTATTCCTTCCTTCCTTACAGATCTTTTTATATGTATACTTAATTTTTTTTTTTGGATTAATACCGTTTAATATGTTTGTCATACACAACTTCTAACTTCACAGACATGACGTAATTTATTCATTAATTTTCTACCGCTTTGGCCCGTTAGGGGTTGCGGGTGACTGGAGCCTATCCCAGCAGCTTCGGGCCTTAGGCAGGGTACATCCTGGACAGTGGCCAGTTAGTCGCAGGCCTGACATTCAGAGACAGACAGTGACAGACAACCATTCACTCTCACATTCAGTCACTAGGGACACTTTAGAGTTGCCAAATGACCTATACATGCATGTCTTTGGACGGTGGGAGGAAGCTGGACAACCCGGAGAGAACCCACGATAACACGTGGAGGACATGCAGACTCCTCACAGAAAGACCAGGTTTTGACATGACATCATATTTTTCTTAATTTGCAGTTTAATATTGAGCATGTTACAGCACTGATTACAAAAGCACAAACACACTACTCAGATTAAATAAATAAAATGTGACATCTTAGTATTTTAAGAAGAAGGACACTGACTACATAAACATTGCAGCCTATAGAAGTTTATTTTTAATCTGATAATCACTGACAAAACACCTCCCTTATTGGACCTAATATTAGCCAGTATCCTTGTAGCATAATGCTGGTGTATATAATTATACAGTTTTGGCAGCATTACACGTGTTACATATTGGCATATGTAGGTGTTATCGTAAAAAACGATTAGGTGAAGTTCTAATTGCTATCAGTTGCTATAGTTACATAATAACTGTCTCTGAGTCAAGAATTAAATCAAACTGTTTGAATTTGGCATGTGTGCTACCACTCAGTCAGTAGAGCCCATGCCAATACGCAGGAACCTAGGTTTGGGTTCATTTGTCCTTTGTCATTGCCCTCTCTCTCACCCTGTTTCCTATCAAATAAAGACAAAATAAAATCAAGCTGTTAAAATAAACTGTACAAAGTTTGCTTTTTGTACAGTATTGAAAAGTGTGGGCATCATATATGTATAAAAAAAACACAGATGAGGATATAACCCATGTTTATTTTCCTAGCTCTAACAAGGTCTTGTCCAGATATAAATAATAAAATCATCCACAATTTAGTTGGTTGAAAGCTGATATACAAAGGTATACTGCAAAGCAAAACACAATGTATGTTTTTTATTGTGATGCCAAATGACCCCAAGATAAAGCTGAATTGTAAGAATAGATAGAACATCCAAATATTACCTCAGTCATGAGGGAACATTGTAATAATACTGGCACACATAGAAATTCAGTATTAATAATGCATTTAAGAAATGGGGGCACCTCATTGGCTTACAATGCACATGAATGACCTAAACTAAAATCGGAAGACCCGGTAGGAAGCAGTACTTGCAAGAACTTGGAATACAATGGAAATTTTGTCTGGGGGTAACTCGTGCCTCACCTGGTCGAGCATGTAAAACCGCAGAGGTCTCTTTCCCAGCTCGGGCCCATTTTCTCCATGCCATCTTTCCTCCCTCTACTACTTCCTGTCCATTTATTAACCCTGTCCATTTAAAGCTAATTGCCCTAAACATATAAAAAAATTTGAGAACATTTTAGTTAGACTATAATCAGCCATCATTTCTTTTTATAACAAGATGCCACCTATGTCACTTAACGATAAGACTCAACTCAAGTCTTGTCTTCTCGTTCCTTCACCAGCACCTCCTGTCCTCCACACTCCCCTGTGCTATTCCTCTTTTGTCTGCTCTCATCTCCATCCCCTGCATCGCTCTGTGCTTTGGGAAGGTGTGTGACACATAATAAAGAGCCCTGGTGGTCGGCAGGCGGCGACACCTTATTATGCAGGGGACGGATGGAGACAATTTGCACCACAAGGAAGAAGAACCGGCAGACAGACAGAAGATGATACGAGAGAGAAAGTTTTGTCAGCTCATTAAAATGAATGGTATGTAGGTAAGTTCTGCAATATGAAAATACATACTCTACTGCCTGTAGTATTTACTTCCCTACAAAATAACTACTTATGAGTTCAGAGCTTCATTCCAGTAACTGAACAGCAACCATTCACGACTTATGGATCATCCTCATATACAAGAACGAAGGCTCTCTGGAACAGCTTCCCAAAAATCTATGCGTTTAAATCTCCTCAGTGCCATAGCAGCATTCTCCATTCATCTACTTGATTAGTACCCCCTGCACCCCCCATCTCACTCTAGCCCTGCACACATGCCGGTGCCTCAGTCAGTGGGATAATATACAGCACAAACCTTCCTTCCCTTCGCTTCCCTCTCTCACTCTGTGTCTCCAGCATCATCTCTCACAAGGTCTCCCTCGCTCTTTCTCTCTTCCGCCTCCCTCCCTCCCTCCCTCGCTCTTGCTCTCTTTCCCCTTTTCTTTCGGGGAGAGCTGGTATCTCTGGCGGTTTGCCGCATGGAAGTCGCCCAGGCAAGGCTAGAAGAATATCCTCTGTGTGACTTCGGACACCACTTCAGTTCGCTGTCCGTTGTCTTGCCAAACAGTCCAGCACGTTGGATGGTATTCCTCTGCTTACAGGCTTATCAGGAGAGACAACCATCCCAACAACAAGCGAGAATGTTTGAGTTGATTTAGAAACAACGTCTGGATAGGTTGTTCAGTGCGCAAAAAAGCCGCATCTCGAAGAATTACACGCGGCTTCTTATTATCTACTCCAATGCTTTTACGTTGTCTCAGACTATTCCACAGTATGGAGCCCTGATTTTTATTTTTTTTCCCCCTCTTTTTTTACCAATTACTTGGGGAAATGAAAGTGGAAGAGTTCGTCCTGTCGCCGTGTTGGAATATTGATAACATATAAGAATCACAACAGGGATGTTGCAGCAGAGTTTGGGACTCTAGAGAACAACTTTTTTTTTGCTCTGATCTCATTCCTTCACCTCATCCCCGGCAGTTGTGGGACTCGTACGTGACAGATTTCGCAGCACTTCCACCACTCTTCTACCGCCATGGACCGCTCCACCTCTTTGGATATAGAAGCTCTCAAGGTAAGACGCAGGAGTTGGGATTCCTCTGTGTGGATGGATGGATGACTGGGTGGTCATGACTGTGACTGTAAAAGACACAGTTGCTTGTCTGAACGAGATGGTGATGACTGCGCTGCGAATTAAGCGTCTAATAAAAGCGCATCTTCTCTGTCTCCCTGCTCTGCGTGCGTCTCTGTGTCGACTGGGGAATAAAAACGCGGGTTCGTGCCAGTGTCTGCGTGAAGTGAATTTCAATCTGCTCCCTTTTGCTCAAAGTGTTGTTGTGTCGGCGAGTAGGAAGAGCTTTGGTGGGTGTCAGTGGGACGCTCGATAGACAGTAGCTACAGAAATGACTCAATGGTCCAAACCGGTTTAAATCCTGTAAAGCAGGGTAAAGTGAAGGAAGGAGTATTATGCAGTCCCAGCAGGCTTCTCTGCTAACTGCATGTTTTGGTGACTTTCCATCTGTAGCAGAATCTGGGTCGCAGCTCATAGCAGATTCTCAGTAGTTGTCTTTTTGGAATAGTTTTGCTCTCACCTGCTCCAAATCTTATGCTCGCTCATATGTTATCACTGATGATGGGACTTCACACTGATGCAGACAAAAAACAAGCTGTATTTGAGAGAGTTTAAATTTGTCTGGGAGGTCTGAGGTCCAAGGATATGAAATTGTGTATAAACATGACCTTTACTAAATAATCTGTTCTAAAAGGGTTATTAGTCTTTAAGATGTAACCTTGAGGACTATAAGTTACATTTTATTGCCAACATCTGGATATTTCATGTTTTTAAATATTTAGTTATAGCAAGCATATTAATTTAATGAGAACCCTAGCCAACATACAGTAAAAGTAAATGTAAATAATGTATTAAGAAGACAATCACACAAGTGCTATGTGTGAGCAACGACTTCATACAAGTTCCCATTAAAAGTCTGTTGATGGACATGTCTTTGTAAATTTTATTAGTTAAACCTATTGCCAATTGTCACATGACAGGATTGTAATCTTTTGGGATTGTGCTACATAAATAAATAAAAAAGGCTTACAGGTAAGCAGTAAAATCTATTCATAACCCAGTTTGGTCACTTAAATCTTCTAATACACAAAAAATCTTGTCATGTAGACAAATGCATAGTCTTAAATCATGTCCTAGAGGAAAACAGCTGCTTGGTGTAATATGCCTGCAGCTTATTGTAATGCATCAAGAGCACTTACTGAACGGCTATTGAATTTTGCCCACTCACAATAACGAAACCAGTAAGGTCACTGTCACTACATTAAAGCCACGCATTAAATGCTGCATACTGTGAGAGTTTAATCAGGAGACGATGTGAACAGGAAGTCTGCACTTTCTATTTAGCCTGCTATTGCTGACAACTACCCATTAAATAAATCAGCAAATCAATGACATTCTCAATGTGTTTGACATTTCAAGTAGTATTTTATGTGATTCATTTTTTAAAAAGGAGACCTTAGTGCTGTTGCGGCTATGTGAGAAATTAAAAATGACTTTGACTTAGGCGAGTGCTTGTAGATTTCAAAGATGGAGCATGTAATTTTAATAAAAATATAAATAAAAACGTAACTTTTGAACCCAATCTTGACCTCAGCAAATATGCCATTATTGATGCATTTTTCCATAAGCCATATTAAGGTAACCTGTTCTGTTTAAATAACCTACTTATTGGTTAGGCAAAATATAAATTTGCAATTACTTTCAAGTAACTCACCAAAGAAATGATAATGACACTGTGAAAATAGATATTATAACCTATCAACAGATTTCAGATGATAAACAAATTTAGGCGGCAGTAGCTCAGTAGGTAGAGCGGTTATCCTTCAACCGGAAGGTAGGCGGTTCGATTCCCGCCTCCCCACAGTTCATACTGTCGTTGTGTCCTTGGGCAAGACACTTAACCCACCTTGCCTCCAGTGGCTGTAACACTGGTAATTACTGTAGAAGTAATCACCAAAGCGACAATGTAAGTCGCTTTGGATAAAAGCGTCAGCTAAATGAATAAATGTAAATGTAAAATAAATAAACAAGTACATGTAATGGACAATTATAGGCAGGAGAAGGAATAACTCGTGCTTTCACCAAATCTTCAGAAAGTTTCTTTGACAGGTGTGACTGACAGACTTTAAGCTTGAGCTTTGTAAACATGCATCCAACCTTATTTTAAACACATACTGATTCTTTTGTTGGAGATTTGTCAAATACGTTCCACTGATGTTTTATTAAGTTTACCATTACAGGGTGTTAGCAGAATCCAGCCTTGTGACCATAGGACTTCAAGCTTTGACACCTATAGTTCATCACGTCAGAAAAAGATAGAAATCCTTTGATTTACACAGAGAGATTGTGTATATAAAAGGATTTTTCTCTTTTTCTACCAATCCATCCATCCAGCCAACCATCCGTTCGTCCGTCCGTAACTCTCAAAGTATGTAACATTATGTGTCTGGCTGTATCTGCAGTAGACGTAAAAAGGAAATAAACGATGAATAGCAATTGCATTTAGTACTCTTGGAAGTCAAATACAAACAGAGTGTGCATGTGTGTGTGGATAGGCATATCTGCTTGTAAATCAGTGCAGGTTTCAATATCAATGGAGCAGTTTAAGTGCTATTGATCTTTAGTAATAGCTGCTCCATAAATTATATGCAGTATAATAACAGCCCTCAGATTGAAGTTGACTCTCCAGGTCTAGGATGCTAATTTTTAAATGCATTAGACCTTTTCATAAGTGTATGTCACGTAGAAAACAATTTTGAAATGATAACTATGTATTTGTATCACCACGTTTCATTGTAAGAATGTATTTATTTCTTCACAATAGGATTACAAATGGAAAAAAGCTCTTAAGCTATAGTCTGGTACAAGCATCTCTGTTTCGGTTTAATGCACATTGTATGCTGTCCTAAAAAGAAAAATGTCTTCATTTATTTTCAGCCCCAAGATAAGCAGCAAACTTAAAGTGTACCATGAACTAATGTTTGAGTTGATTTGCTTACTCCAACTTTAAATCAGAGTCTGATCTGATTATAATCTGACAAGCTATCAACAATTATACACATAGTCAAATTGCAGGCCAACTACATTTTTCTGAAAAAATCCATCATTCAAAGCATGGATGGTTACCTGCCAAAGTGACTGGCAAACTAAAGTAATTCCTGCAACAAGCAGGAGCCAGATGAGCCAGTATTTGGGTGGTGGCCTCTTTCCTACACTGGTTGCTCTATCACACAATTCCATTTGGTAAACGCCCAATGCAGTCCCAGTTTTGCATTTCTGGCCACTGAGCAGCTCAATTGGAGCAATTGGGGGTTCATTGCCTTTTCCAAGGGCACTTCAACAGTGGCTGCCGAGGGATGGGGGAACATTACTCATTCATTTAAAGCAGCCATCCCCAAGCCTACCTCCCTAACCTTCAGGCAAGCACCATTCCTCAGCTGTGTGTAAGCAGACCTCACCACTTGCTTGACTTTGTTAAAAGCACAAACATAAAGCACAAGTTTACTGATAATTTAATGTGCTTCATGCCGAGTTCCATATTCTGTAGTGACATGTTTGTAAACTTTCCCGTCGAACTTCAGCGTAAAAAGGGTTGATGGCGCATTTCATAACATCTGTACAAGCATTTACTGCGATTTATCAAAGTCAAATTAACGGCTTAACCATCATACAAAGGTATCACTAATGAATGCTAAGTGTATTTATACATTTTCAGTACAATATACATCAAAAGCCAGTACGCGGCTTTACGCCCCACATCATCATCAAATCATTCTGATAACACTGTAGGTTCAAGGTTGACGCCCTTTAGCACATTTTTTATAATAATCCGCAAACATTAATCACCCCAAAAAAATCCACAGAGAGCAAATTCAATGTAGTTAATTTTCTTTACTGCTGAATCTCTTCTCAGATATAACAAAAACAAGAATAGCACAAAAAGAGTGACAACAAGGTAAAAAAAATAAATAAATTCATATTTAATTCCTATTCAGTTAGACACACACACACACAACCCTCCACATGTGCACACTCACTCCAAGGGAAGTAACAAAGTGGTCATTCACCTCCTTTGTCCAAATCAGTCCATTTTAACTTTAATTAGCTGTTCCTTGTAGAAAGGTCATCTAATTTTCACCGCGTGTGTGCGTGTAAATAGAAAAACAATGAACAGTTAAAGCATCTCCACTATGTTGGTTCATTTTTCTTTGTGTGCATTCTTCAAGTAGTGTTCAAAGACCTAACATCCAGTGGGGCACAGTTGGCCTTTGTGTGTTCTCTTACATATAAAGGAGGACTGATAACACATTGTTATTGGGGCACCAAAAAGGTTAAATATGCACAATTTCTGCATCAATGGTTATTTAAAAGTAAAAATATTGCAGGATGGCACTTTTACACATTAAGAAATCAACTAATGCAAAGTATGTGCTAAATCATTTTCCTGATATGTTGTATCTCCAAAGTTGAAAACAGATTTGAATGAAGTGTGTCTCATGTTGGTCTTGTTAGCTATTTGTTTAGAGTTTTTACAGAATTCATCTTTCCTTCTTGAATAAAACATGAACTAAAGTACTTACTAAACTTTTAATACATAATGCAGGAGTATTCTGCATTAGTCTGAGCTCTGTAAATTTCAATAGGAATTTAAACGGTAACTATTGGTTGGAAAAATTTCTGCCGAGTGGAAATTTCTGTATAGGTAAAGGATTCTAGACCTATTTTACTTTGCAAAGTCGACTGGTATATCTGAACAGACTAACATTTTTTATCATTCATTCATTTTGTTCCTATTAGGGGTCTTTGGTGCCTGGAGGCTATCCCAGCAACTTTGGTTCTCGCGGTTAGTTGCAAGGAGTGACACTTAGAGACAGACACTGAGGGAAAACCATTCACGCTCACATTCATTCAGTTGTGATACTTTAGAGTCACCATTTGAACTATACATGCATGACTTTGGGAGGTGAGAGTTAGCACGCAGTAACACAAGAACTCACAAACTTCTTACTGCGAGGCAGGAGTGTCAACCACTCTGTTTGTAAGCTTCAGTAAAACAAATTTTAGCCCACTGTGAAAAATGAACGGCAACACACAGAAAAAACAATAATGCTAACATTTATGGCGGTAATCCCCAGGATGAGGCAAACCTTTTAAATATTCTGTCACTCAGTACAAACCATTACTGCATTGCAGAATGACACATTCTCAATTATTTGTTTGTGTTCCAAGGCTGCAAGCTTCCTTTACATTTATTCCTAGGATCTTGCCCACGGCCACAAACAATATTAAATGTGAGAGTCAGTGCTCACGATGTGGGTGTCTTAATAATTTATTTGAGGTATTTTACTTTGCTTCTCCCACAGCATTGTGTCTAATGAGTTTTGCTGGGAAAACACCATAAATTCTGTCAGTCTTCTTAAATCCACACATTGATGAATCTTGGCTATCTGAATGCATTTACTTGAAATGTGACTGTGACTGGCAGAAAGTGTCGATTCTCAGCTCGCAGTGGAGCTTAGCAGGCCAAAGATCATGAAGCCAGATGGATGCTGTGAAAATCCTATGGCAGGTGGTGCAAAGCAGGATGTGTAGGTGGGTATAAAGTAAAAAAAACAGGCCTGTGGAGACTGCTACACATCCTGTCTGGGTTATTTGTTGTTTAATTGCAGAAGAAATTAGTAAAGAAAATACACTTCTGGATAAAATGTGCTCTTCAACACATATTTTAAGTGGAGTGTAGGGTGTGGTGAACAGAAAGTAAGAAAAGATTTGCCATTACATCAATGTGTGTGAGGTTTCTTGTTTCAGGAGTTCAGTATGGGATAATCAATCAGCCCATTCAACAGGTACAAAATTATATAACAGACTCAATGTTTTAATCCCAAAAATTAGATTATACACTGTTTAAAGTAGACCAAAGGTAAAAACTGTTTGAGTGGTTCAGTTTGACAAAAAATATGTCGAAATGATTTATTTACAGTTGTAATCGTCCATAGAGTAGCCTTTTTCAGCCCAAAGGGACAAAATCCCAGGATGAAAGGGAAGGCGTGTGGATTCAGTGGAATATAGTGGAGGTGTACCTGGAAAGGTGAATGCACTGCAACTGGAAAGCTGTTTTGTAAGCGGAGAGAAAACATGATGGTGTTGAACTTGGCCCAAGGGATGCTCCAAGGTCTACATCACACTATAGTGGTAATAATTGCCCACATACAGACTCACACAAAGCCCTGCAGACCATCACTTTCTGTTAATAATACCTTCTGGGAGAAGTGTGTGCATGGATGCATTAACATATAACCTGTTCACAACAGATGCACAAACTAAAGTAAACATGTGTTTGCTTCAGGCGTGTTTACTGTGCTTCTTGGCCCCAAATCACCGCTGATGGCAGTTAGCACATACCCATATGTCCCTATAGAGCATAAAGATCCCAATCGAGCTCAGTTTTAAGACTGACTGACGCCTCACCTTACAAGCTGCCACTCAACCTTTCCCTTAGTAAAGTCTCTGGGAATGTGTGTGGAGCTTTCATTTCCCATGTTAGCCATCGCTAACACAAGGCTGTACTTTGTAATCTAACGAGCTGTGGCTGTGACAGGGTCCCAGTTGCACCACAGCCATTTGACGCTGGCATGCTTATCCTGGACGGGCAAAAGTATGTTAGTGTTAATGTGTTCTTTTTTCTTTAGTAAAAGGCAAACATAATCAAAGCAATGCCAACTGGAAAATTGACTTTTAATTATCTAAATTGTTGAACATTAAGATAAGCTTGATGTTGAAGAATATCCAGCTGTGCACATTTACATCTTTTTCTGCTACTCTTGTCATGCGACTGAGTAATGAAACTGTAATCAAAGCATGGTATGTAAAATAATACATGCTCGATAGCTGCAAATTCTAAGACGTTTTCAAATAACTGTGCTTAGTGATCCAAATCTATAATCTATAGCCATGGCAACACACATTAAGGACACCAGCTGTGCAAAAATCTTAAGTATTAACATGTTTATTTGTAAAAGAACAGAAAAGAGTCACTAAAATACAAAAATGTGAAAAGAATAACTTTGTATTTGAAGTATTTGTTTTACCAGCTGCTAATGCAGTTCAAATCCCTTTTACAAGACACTATGGAAAAATAAATGCCTTTAAATAGACACCTTTCACAACATGCTGAATATTTGTGGGCAGGAGCCAGAACTTATGCAAAAGCAACAGAGAGCATGAACTGTGGTCTCCAGCTCATTTATTTAATGATTTATTTATTTATTTATTTTAACCTGGAATTATTGAACTATAATTGAAAATAAATTGTTGTTGTTCAGCTAGACAGCATGGAGTGATGAGGATAAAGATGTGCAGTGTGGAAAGTTTTGTTCCATCAGGTGCCGCATTGATGTGCTGACATGGATTTCTTTCAATGCTGGTGGAATAAATGAGATTTCAATACTGGTGTAGTGATATCAACAGCCATCCTTGGTCTGTCAGGCTACCTGTCTGTTCGACCCTGAGTGAACAACAGAGTGATCCATTGCTCAGATTGTGTTAGTGACATTCAAGGCCTGGCATCAGCAGGTCTGTCGCTGATTTGGTTGACAACATCAAGGCCTAATTAGCTGCATTACCATATGATTTTCCACATACAGTGAAACCTCTGACTCATTACAATGTTACATCTTTCATTACATACAACACTGCAGGCTATGTCCTGTCCCCCTGTCCAGCAATGACAAGTTATTAAACTGCCTTCATCCAAGGAGCTAAACAGGAGTCAGTCCTTTATTAATCCTATCACTTATTTTCCCCCAAAGTGTCATGACCATTTAGAGATTATTGAACTATACTAACCCTGTCAACAACATTATTTTAAATTGAATTACGCTGGAATGACAAGGTATCCATGATTGTATAATTATTACCTGATGCTGCAACAACAAGCTAATGACTACCTGTGTTTTTGTAAGTTACACGAATCAATGCCTCTTTAATGTGTCTTTAGCGGTGGCGTTAGACAGATTTGGCTCTGAAAGTCGACATTTGGCATCTGTGTGCGCTGCATGTTAAATAGTAAATAGTATAGAACTAGACTTTACTCCTTTAAATCTTAGAGGCTGTGGATACGAAGTTCTTCCTGTAGTAATGAAGCTGTTTCAAGGGTGGAAGACTCTCTTCCTCATCAACCTAGAGCAGCTGCTGCATCTATCTGATGCAGCTCCTCACCTGCAGTCAATCACTGCTAAGCAGCACTCATTTAAAGCACCCTCTCAACGTCCTCATTCAGTCTTCAGCTCGTGCGGGAACTCTCCTCCTCCCCATCGCCACCTCAGCCAGAGACCACTTCTCATCCTCAGCATCCACTCTCATCTCTTAACCACCACCAGTGTCTTGACTCCGGGAGGAAGACCAGTAAACATCACTCCACTCTTCTCCCATCACACAATGTCTCTCCCACCGGAGTCTAAGCGCTAAAGTTTATTCTTGCAAAGCTGTTCAATAAACATCACATTAATGCATCCATCATCTGTTCATGTTTGAGTTTCTCCAGGTTGAATTTGTCATGTCCCAACCTCGTGTCTGTTGTATGTGCTTATTTAACTTCCTGTGTCTTATTGTGTAGTGTCTTGCCCCTGTGTTATTTCAGATTTACTTCCTGCCCTTGTGTCTTTCCCTCCTTTGTGATTGCCTGCTCCGCCCATAATGTGCTCAACCTGTGTCTCATTGTGTTCCCTTTATAATCTGTGTTTTCCCTGTCCGGGGCTGGATTGTACTGTCAGGGACACAACTTTTCAGGAACGGCAGAAGGACTCTGATGGACCCCACGAAGACAGAAGGTTCTAGGGTTTAGCGCGGGGTCCGATCGAGAGTTAAATAATAATAAGTTAAATAAGCATATACAACAGACACGAGGTTGGGACATAACAGAATTCATACCAGCAATATACCTTGATATTTTGCTGTATTTTGTGCATGCTTTTGTCTCTGAAAAAAACTATAGCATTGCATATTTTCATTTTCTTACTCATGAAACATTATCGCTCACTCAAATGAGCTTGCTTTGGGTTTCTCATTTATAGCAGTGTGCTGGCTTCATGTCCAACAGTTTGGCTTTCATTCTCAGAAACTGTAAAAGCTGCCATCTTGTCTCATCATTTCCTAAACGTCTGCCAACATGCAGGACATACTCTGGCACATAAAATCTATGGCTATTGATAGCAGCAAAGGTATACCACAAGCCATGGCTCTGTTGTTCATAAATAAGTTGTAATTGGTGTGCATGATGTTATCGTTATGGAGATTAAAACAGCTTGATTCTTCAGCAGTGATCCTTTTAAGTGCCCCCTGTTTCTTTATATAAAGTATTTAGTGTTTATGGTAAATGAACCGTCCAATAACTCCTGTCATGGTTTAACACCATACTCACAAACACATCATTATCCTGACACATCCTGATAACACATACAGTATGCAGTGTGTGTGGCATATGCTGGAGAAACAGACCATAAATGACATAACAACATGCGTGACAACTTCAAACCAACATGTTGCAAAGTAGCAGATGGACAGTGCTGTATTTCTGTCTGCGTCATGGTGCTTGAAGGTATAAGTCCCAGTAGTCGAATCTAGCATATTTACATTATCCCAGCTCCAGCAGTGCATGTGTCTGTTAGCGCTATCTGCCTCCTGTCCCTCAGTCCCTGACAAGTAAATCATCTCTTCTCCTGATGTCTGTCACTTGTGCAGGCCGACCCAGGCCCCACACGTACACGTCACCATGGTGATGCAGGCAGCATCACAAACATACCGTCTTATACACACACAAATACCTTTTGTCTAAGGGGATTGTTGCCCACTCAAGGGCAGAGCGGTGACACCTCATCATGAGCCAAATGAAGCACTAGTGGCAGTGAGAGGAGCAGGAAGACAGGAGAGATGGTGGGATGGATGGAGTGGAACGAAGAAACAACTGGAGAGGGCTGAGCGGAGCTATATGGCTGTGAGGTGGTCAGGGCCTCTAAGGGGCATAAATAAGGCTATAAGCTCATGAAGCAAGGCGGGCTGCTTTAAGAGGAAAGCATATTTGTTACTTTTCTAATAACTAAAAAAAAGTACATTTATTAATAATTAAGCTTTTATAATGCCTTTTAAAAAGTAGAATGTAGAATTTAGTATGGTCAACAAAAAAATTTACCGTAACCCTACTATAAACCTTTTGAAACTATAATATTTAAGTAAGTACAATAGTAAAATATATTTACAATACCGGTTTTAAACTGTAAGACATCTACAGGACTTCATCACCACAAACACATCACACATTCTCGTTATTAGACCCTTCAGTACTAAACACCTCTCACATTTGTCATGAGGACTATTATTACTTAATTAGATGTGCTTCTGACTCAGATGCATCATGGCAGGCAATGATTGGCTGGAATGAGACATGATGTGTAACAACAGATACAGGTTGTGTATATATTGTTTATTCTAAATGCCTCCATAAAGAGATTGTGATAGATTACTGGACAATAGGATGGCTAGAAATATAGAAACATTTAACACCCAAATCCTGTCCTTGCTATATTTTCTAAAATAAGAAAATCTAAGCGATATTGACTAAATCTAAAATGAGCCATAATCGGTTTACATCACTTGTCTTTATTACAGAGTATAGCGCTTATAAATGTGTAATAATATAAACAATGGTTACGTCATGTTTGTTGTATGTAGCTCTCTGTGAATCCTTAATTTGAGATATTCAGTGACAGAGTGAACAAATTATATGCACACATTGCAACAATAGAAAAGAAAATCTTTCAAATGTGTGACATAAAGCAAAGTAGAATACAGTCTGTGGTATATTTGGCCTTATTAGTCCTAGCATGATTTAAATGATGATTCACACCTTTTCAGTTTTATGCAAATCTTTGTTTAGCTTCTTTCTAAAGTATATATTTTGTATACTGTTGCTTCAATATGCCTCTATGATATGAATGTGCTTAGAAGTATTACTATTAATAAAACAAAAATATTGAGCTTTTCTGCAAACACTGCCTTCACCTTCCAGTAAGTGAGAGACCAGAAGAGAAGGTTCAAGGACTTTATGATTCACTCTTTGTGAACTACAAATGTAGTCAAGCACATGTTATCAGATGGTGGCGCAATAATAAAATACAGATTTTATTGTGACATGACTCAGCTGTTGTAGAAAATGGCTCGATAAAGATTACTGCTATGTTTTATAACTACCTGCTTTTGTGTGAATGTGATGAAACAGTGTACTGGACCATGCTACATTTGAACCGCATGTGTACAATAACAAGGAAATGATTTATTATTTCCTTCTAGATCATCAGCTCACTTTTTTGGAAAATTGAACCACTCTACAGCTAAAATAGGAGGAATTACACCATTTAAATTATGCGTTTCACAGACATTCTCTCAAATGTTTCAAAAATCGGATAAACTAAGCAGCCACTTCTAAATCTCACTGTTACCACTGTTTTCATCGACCCACCAAATTGGACCAAAATATTGCAGAAAGTGGCGCAGTGGCTCAGGACTGTGGAGGTAAATTTGGTGGTTCTTGGAGAAGGTGTGAGCACCATGCATGGCACCCCCCTGTCTATCTGTCACAGGTGTGAATGCATGGCACCCCCCTGTCTATCTGTCCCAGGTGTGAATGCATGGCACCCCCCTGTCTATCTGTCCCAGGTGTGAATGCATGGCACCCCCCTCTCTATCTGTCCCAGGTGTGAATGCATGGCACCCCCCCTGTCTATCTGTCCCAGGTGTGAATGCATGGCACCCCCTCTCTATCTGTCCCAGGTGTGAATGCATGGCACCCCCTGTCTATCTGTCCCAGGTGTGAATGCATGGCACCCCCTCTCTATCTGTCCCAGGTGTGAATGCATGGCACCCCCTCTCTATCTGTCCCAGGTGTGAATGCATGGCACCCCCTCTCTATCTGTCCCAGGTGTGAATGCATGGCACCCCCTCTCTATCTGTCCCAGGTGTGAATGCATGGCACCCCCTCTCTATCTGTCCCAGGTGTGAATGCATGGCACCCCCTCTCTATCTGTCCCAGGTGTGAATGCATGGCACCCCCTCTCTATCTGTCCCAGGTGTGAATGCATGGCACCCCCTCTCTATCTGTCCCAGGTGTGAATGCATGGCACCCCCTCTCTATCTGTCCCAGGTGTGAATGGGATGAATGGAAGCATCATATACAAAAACTCACCATTTATCATTTACTCCGTAACCTTACAGAGCTTTGATAAAGACAAGTGTGGGTCAAAACAGATTGGCTTTTTAGGCTTTTTAATGATATTTTAGCCATTATAATAAATTCACTTCCCCAAGTAATCTTTTGATTTTCTGCTTTATTTTGTCCCTTTTTCCCATGAGCATCCTCAAACGAACCTTACTTAGAGCAACCAGTTGGACCATATTGTTCACATGCATTTCCTATAGCCCAAACTTTAGAAATGTCAGTTGCCCTTAAATAGGTACTACATAAAAAATATGCTAAGACATACTTAAATGTCTTAAAGTGTCTATAGAAAGGACAGCTATGTGTTTTCAGTTCAGGATACAATAAGGTAGTATTATTGGTGGAAAGACATCATGCAATGCAAAATCCTACTGCCTCATCTGCAATTGATGTCTGGAAAACTTGAGAAGAAGGCTCCTCCCAGCTGGCTGGACTCACATGAGAGAACATACAGAACAGAGTGCATGGCAAAACAGTCTCGGATCTGACACACAGTCTTAGATTTAGATTTATCAGTTACAGACTTCATCAACAGATTGTTTAGAACATCTAATCTCAGATTTAGCAATTACGTGTTGCCAAAACTATCTGAAACCCAAACTGAAGAGTTCTTTGTAGAATATTATAATCAGCCCTGCATGACCCAAAACAATATCCTCCTAAGCTTACATAATTCCTTACTTCTTTACACTATCAGAGTGTACTCAGGAGTTGACGGATTTATTTTACTAGCAGACTGTTGCATGTTAATCATTCTGAGCTTGACCACACGCTGTGTTTGAGCTTATTATTTCATTTTGAAATAGCTTTACATATTGTTGGCAGCACAAAAGAAGACTGGCAGCTCCCACGCCTTTCACTGTTGAAATTGAACATTGCATTGAGAGAAAATAACATATTCCTTTTTTTCCTAGACATGAAAGAGACTTATTTTGATATTGTGCTGTTGTTATTTCTTTTTTTATGTGGATATTCTCTTGATCTTGCTCTTATACCTGATTTTGATGCTTTGCGTGCATTCAGTTGTGCAGTGTGTATGTATGTGTTTTTGCCATTATATGTCTTGGTTAGAACAATTTGATGTCTTTTTGTTGTACCAGCAGGTCCTCTTGAGTTTTCTCTGTTCTATCAACAGGTGGATACAAACAGGAACTAGCATGTTAGAAATATATTCTGGTGCTAAATCATTAAATGACTTGTAAACCAGCAGTGCTGTTTTAAAGTCTATTCTCTGAGCAACAGGAAGCCAGTGTAGAGATTTTAAAACTGGACTGATGTGTTTGTACTTCCTGGTGTTAGTTAGAACCCGAGCAGCAGCGTTCTGAATAAGCTGCAGCTGTCTTAACCCTCGTTTTGAGAGACCAGTGAGCAGGCCGTTACAGTAATCTAACCTGCTGGAGATAAAAGCAAGGATAAGCTTCTCTAAGTCTGGTTGAGACATTATCCCTTTGACTCTGGAAATGTTTTTAAGGTGATAAAATGCAGATGATATAATTGACTAAATGTGACTGAGTCCTTGATGACCCCGAGATTTCTAACCTGATTTTTAGATTTTAGAGAAAAATAAACTTAAGGTGACTGCTGACACTTTCTTTGTGTGGCCCGAAGATGATTAGTTCTGTTTCTGTTTAGTTGGAGACAATTATTTTGCATCCACACGTCAATCTACAGCGACACATTTTCACCTGCTGTGAGTGAAATGTAAATTTGAGTGTAATCTGCATAATTATGGTACAATACGTCACAGCTGTGTATTAACTGGCCTAAAGGAATCATGTAGAGATTGAATAATAGAGGTCCCAAAGTAGACCCCTGTGGAACCCCACATGTCAGGGCCATTTGGTCTGATACACAGTTACCAACCGAAACAAAGTACTTCCTGTCTTCAAGATAGGACTGAAAGCATTTAAATGCAGTTCCAGTGATGCCTATCCATTCCTCTAATCTTTGTGACAGGATTTCATGGTCCACTGTATCAAACAGCATTCAACAAAAAAAAGTAAAAATATGACAGAAATTAACAAAATTATTAATTAAAAATAAGCTGTGATTAACAACACCAAGTTGCCACCAAGTGGAGGTGTAATCTTTTCTTTGCCCCAGCTGATTACGCACATTTACGCTGGTGGAAAGTTTAAAATAAACCACAATGTAGCTGATAAATGTAGCTGCTACACTTTCCAGCAGGTTTTTTGATGAGATATGTCACTGCCACAACTTAAGGGACATATAAATCTCATGAGAACACATATCCCCTTCTACACTAGTACGGCATGGTAAGTGATGGCTCAAATCAGAAGTGACAAGAATCAGACATTTATACATTTAGAAATCAAAACAATCAAGAGAAAATCAAATATACCTTAGTGGTGACAAATTTAAAGCAGTTTAGTCTTTTTACTAAAGACTAAACTGCTTTAGTCTAAAGTCAAAGCCAAAACAAAGTTATCCCCCAAACTTGAGCCAAAATAATTCTCTCTTTTACAATGTGACTCTTCAACATATCCCTGCATTTTCTTTTCTTTTGGTTTCAAACCCTTTCTTTATTGGAACCAAACAGCAAAAGAAGAAGAAATAGCTTTGATGTGATAGATACTATTCCTTGTGAGGGGCATCTTTACAGAAATAGTGTTTTTTTTTTTCATTCTCCCTTTCATTCCTGTGCCTTGCATAGTTTTGTATTGATTGTGTGCAAACATGAAAGAGGGTGCAGATAATGCTGGTATTGAATGGGGTTTGATACAAGTGTGTCTGACTTTCAGTTGGTGTGTGTGTATCTTACCTCCCTTTACACATTCTTCTTTTGTAATTTTACCAATAGGCTGTCTTTCCTGTGTATTCCATTCCACAAGTGATGCCACAAGAAAGTGTTTGGCCTTTTTGAGAAGTTGAAAGTTTATTTTTTTTAAACAACCATTGTCATATAAAGTGGCACTGATCACCTCTGCATGCTTTACCCATCAAGGGTTAAGCTCTGTGGAACTCATTAAATAAGGGTTAACATTTAAAAGCACAATAATGTTTTTAAATGTTGGACTATTTTTAATGTTTAGTTAATTGTGTGTCCTGAAATATAGCATCCAGCAGAGTGAGTGAGTCCATATATACAACCAATGTTAAGAAGTAATGGCTTGGCCTCGCAGAACACAAGAAGGCTCCACGTTGAGATGAGAACTCTCCCGGTCTGGGATTACTGTGTTTTTGTGTACTAAAAAGAATGCTGTAAAAAGAATAGAAAGAAAAAAGAAGGTTTTAAAGGGAATGGGTGGTCAAGCCATTTGATATGGATTGTACTTGCCCCTTTTGCGTTGATAGATATATCAGAAGTCCATGACCAGCTTTAGAACAGCTCTTTAAAAACAATTTGTGTCTACAATCACATTATGTTGGTTGTCATTTATTGCTGATAATATTGTGAAATTTGTCAAGGCAAAGATGTTATTGCCAGCATGTAGTCAATACTAGCTGATAAAAATAAATGTCACCACTAAAAGGTCAGAAATGCAGATGATCAATGGTATAATAGGGGCTCAACATATCAACAAAGGGCAATATTGTTTCAAAACACATACTGTTAATGCCGAAGACTTTTAGCCACAAGAACTACATTTCTCCAATTGACTTGTTTTAGGTTTAGGGTTAACTTAGGGTTAGAAGAAGTCTCCAAAAATAAATGTCAGTCAAAGTAATGCCACCTAAAACATGGGAAACAGGGCTGTGCGTGTCTGTACATTTGTGTGTATGGAGTGTGTAGGTGGTCGGGCAGTCAGGAACAGTGTCATCTTGTTGCTATGAGACAGCTGGTCTTGCTGGAGGGGGTGAAAGCGAGCAGCACTTGTCTCTGTGCTTCTCTCTTTTGGCGGGGAGAGATACAACACGTCTTCTCTGCATTTGAACTTTTACCCAACATCTTTTTACTATACATTAAATTACTGTTTGTCCAAAAAATTATAATTTGTAAAATACAAAAAAAAATTACATCTGACTCCAGATAAAAAAAACATATGTATTACACATTTTTTTAATAATAAAAATACCAGAGGATCATTTGCTTGTGACTATGTGCAGAAATAATGCCTTGGTGCTACCAACTTCCATTTGAGCAACCTGTTCAAAAATCTGTTCAAAAACATCACATTACAGTTTCTGAAACTCTCATGGTCACTTTCCTGTAGATTATTGCACCAGTACCCAGTATTTTGTGAAGAATAACAGACCAATTTAACGTTCCATTACCCACAAGAGATTGAAATGTTTGACAGCTAACATGGCCACTTCTAACTGTAAAGACATACTTTCAAAAACTCTTTCTTAAAAAAAAAAAAAACAATTGTATACTGAAAAAAGGCTCCATTACTCTGAATGTGGACTCTACAATGCATTACACTATTAATGTGCTTTTCTAAATGTCAACCAATCGCTGGTTAAATGAACAGTGTCTATGATAAAAATGGACATGGTGGCAACTCTCATAACTCTATACCACCTAATGACTGCAACATAAGCTTCTTGGGTTGTGACTTTCCAGTACTTTTTATATTATACTTCATTCATTGCTCATCCAGCATCTTCTTGCGCTTATCTAAGCCGGGTCATGGGGCAGCAGGCTAAGCTGAGAAGCCCAGACTTCACTCACCTTAGACATTTTCTCCAGCTCTTCTGGGTAGATAGTGAGATGTTCCCAGGCCAGCCGAGAGAAAAGTCCCTCCAGGGCATCCTCCCGGTGGGACATGCCTGGAAGCGTCCGAACAAATGCCGAGCCACCTCAGCTGGCTCTTCTCAATGTGTAGGAGCAGCGGCTCTACACTGAGCTCCTCCCGTGACCAAGCTCCTCACCCTTTCTCTAAGGAAGTGCCCGGCCACCCTGTGGAGAAAACTTACTTTGACTATAGTTAAGAGTAGTAACGTAAATTGACCGGTAAATTGAGAGCTTTGCCTGGCAGCCTCACACTTTCCCACAACAGGACAGTACATATGGGTAAATGTTTTTGCTGAAGCAGTCTTGTAAAAAGTGAAAAAGGAATATCAAACAGGATAAACCCAGATATCAAACAGGATAAACAGATGGAACAGTGTGGGGTGGTTGTGTTTATAAATCCCTGTCTTGCCTCTATCCCATGCTGAAAGCAATCTTAAATGATTGGGGTATGATCTATATATGGTTCTGGCCTTGAGTGGGGATTGCTGTCTGGTTACACACAAACACAACTCTCTGGACTCCTATTTTAATCTAGCCTGCATTTAGTGTAGAAGGACAATTTGGTGCGTGGTGCTGTAAATATGTCAGCACCACCAGTCATTCTTCGTTCTTTCCATCTGGCTTACATCATTTTAACTTCTTTCCTTCTCTCACAGCATCTAATCGCCTCTTTCCCTCTTTCTGCTTTTCTCCCGTCCATTTATCTTCCCTACGTCCCCGTCCACATACACCAATACCACGAAAATGTGTGTGTATGTGTGTGTGTGAGCCAAGATTCTGTCACAGCTTGAGTGGTCTGACTTTTCTTGCTTTGGATCAATGAACACAAAGAATGGCGTCCCAAACTGGCCGTAGGAAACCGTGTATGCATGGATTGAAGTCCCTTTACTGGGTATATCCAGCATACAGCCTGTCAACACTTGGATTCAATTGTGGATTTGTGAGTCTATATTAATCTCTGTTTGTGTTTGTCATGTAACCTATGTTCTATGAGGCTGTAGCAATAATCCATGCAGCAATATAACGGAAGAATTGGGAGGGTGGTCACTATAGTGACTGATATGTCAGCAGTTGCTCTCTGTTTCTTAACCATTTTCTTTTCAACCCTTTATCGTTTCACTCTGTTGATGCTCCATTACCTTTTGTGTTTCACTTCCTGCCTACTTCCTCATTTAAATGACTCCATGCTCATTCCCTTGCTTTCCTTTTTGGGATCCTTCATTTTTAATACCATGACTGTAACTCATTTCTTTTTTTTCTGAGCTCTTTCAACCTCTTTCTCCACATTCTCCTACTATGGCCAGTTTCATTTAGATGACACTACTTTTCAGACTTCAAATCACTGCTCTGATCACCTACTCCATCTCTTCTTTTAACTGGGAGAGACAATATTTACCCTTTTCCAAGCCAGAGGTCTGTTTCAGGGCATTGAAACTCTGTCACTGCGGCCCTATACTTTTCACTTTATAGAACTGTACTAAAACTTCATAAATCTAATCACACTCATTAAATTGAGTTCATTGCTGTTCATTAGAGATAATAAGTTCATAACAATTGAAAAGATACATTGTTTCCACAATGTTTTAGTTAGTATGCTGATCAACTCATTTGATGCTGTTTTCTTTTTAAGATTTAATATGCAGAATTTATTTTGAAAAAATAAATAAATAAACACTAAAAATTTAGTTTCCCTTTATTAAGCCCATTTATCATAAATGGTAAATAGAGCCAAACTATAAGACAGAGAAAACCTGGATCGGACATTTATTAGAAAACATCACCATGCAAATCTTACATACTTTACTCTTCTGGTGCAATAAGACAATAAAACATTTAATAACAATGTATCACGGGTGAGGAAATAAAATGTAAGAGTGAAGGAAATGAGTTGGCAGCACCAAGTGGCCTCAACATCAACTTAGGGAGCCAAAATGGTAAGCCCATGATCTGATGGGGAGGATCGAGCAGAAATGGACCTGTTATAGGAATGTAAGACCGCTTGATGACATCTGTTGGTGGATCTGACCTGGCTGTTAAAAATAAAAACAGTGGTGTTGTACTGTTGAGATGTAGCCAACAACATGATATAACAAGATGATATAAATACTATCCCATGTGATGCAGTTGTTTTCATTAAAGTGAAAACAAGTATCCATTTATTATGCAAATATTTCCTGAGAGTTCCCTAGTTGTCCTCAAAGGTCTGTCTAATGGTCTGAACTAGAGCCTTTCCTAGCCCCATCCATCCCACATTTATCTGGCTTTTGAGGAAAGAGGGAAAGATCTTTGATCAAAGCAATTGTTAGGATTAGATGTGACAAGCCAAATCACTGATGACATGCACACACAGGACTGCGCACATGGGTGCACTCACCCACTCTCATACACACACTGGCATGTCTTTTTGTCGAGGAAGATTCAAAGACTAGCTCCAGGCACTTTCTCTGCTTGTCCCCTGTCTTTTTTTTCTTTCTCTTCTGGACTGTGATGTAGGGATGTGTGTCATTAAATCATTTATTCGTACACATGCATGTCTATACTGAATGTGTGTGGTTATCACAAGAGCCCATCGTCATGTGGAAGGTCTTAATCTCAGGAGCCTCAGTCTCATCCTTTTAACTCCTTCCCGTTCCTTCTTTTCTGTCTCTTTCCTCTCCGCAGGGATACTGCCTCCCCCTCTCATTTCTTTAATTTTGCTTTTTAATTCCTATAAGCTTCCAGCAAGGTTTTCTGAATTTATTAGTTTTACTGACATGCAACATGCAGTTCTTAAAGAAGCCCTTACCCCCAATTTACACCAAAACGTCGCATTACTGCAGCGTTGCGTGTTTCTATGATTGTCAGTCAGACAATTTTCACAAGCTGCGTCTCAAAACTGTCTCAGAATCGTCTCAGAAGCGTCTCTACACGATAGGTTGGACTTTTCGTGCGCCTCCACGTATAACAGCGAGCTACACCAAGAAAATACAGAAAGTAGGCACCAAGTTTCAAAATAAAGTTCTGATACACTATCAAAATAAAAGCTCACATAGTGGTTACATAGTGCTCTTTTGGTAGTTTGTGTTGTCTGCTCACCGAGCAAGCTCAATTGTAGCAAAAACAAACGTAAATATGCCATAACTTTTTATTTGAACTAAAGAATAAACAAAACAATATAGTGCAACAAACATAATGTGGGTGTAAATAATGTAGCTTAGCCATTTAATGAAGCAAGAATATTCCAAAAGTATGGATAAAGACACGAGATACACGCAACGCTCATGAGATGCTCTCAGTATAAATTGACCATTAACCCAACGCTAACATGCTTTGTTCTCTTACACATATTTAACAACATCCACTGCATCTCCCTGCTGTCTCAAACAGTACATATAAAAAAAAAAAAACTTTGTCCTTCACCCTCCGCTGGTGGTCTCATCCTTCGAGCTCGGGTCCTCTACCAGAGGCCTGGGAGCTTGAGGGTTCTGCGCAGTATCTTTGCTGTTCCTAGTACTGCACTTTTCTGGACCGAGATGTCTGGTGTTCTTCCAGGGATCTGCTGTAGCCACTCTTCCAGTTTGGGGGTCACTGCCCCAAGTGCTCCGATGACCACGGGCACCACTGTCGCCTTCACCTTCCAAGACTTTTCTAGCTCTTCTCTGAGCCCTTGGTATTTCTCTAATTTCTCATGTTCCT